>PVJS01002841.1:0-71945 GCA_004027185.1 Glis glis
CTTAGTGAGGCCCTCTGCAACTTCGTGAGACCCGGTTTCAAAATAAAGTATAAAAAATAGGGCCGGGGGTGTAACGCGGAGGTAGAACGCCCCTGGGTTCAATCGCCGGTACCGCAAAAAAAAATAATAATAATAATAATAAAAGAAAGAATTAAAGTGTAGACTAGGTGTTTGGAGGAAGCAGCCTACAGGTTCTTCAGAAATTGGAAGCACCATGAACTCCATCAGTGTTTTATAGCCTCATGTTAAGTTCAGAACATTTTTAGGGGAGAAAAAGATAATATCTGCTTGAATTAGTTTTATTTCAATATTACATGAATACATGAATGTAAACTCCTCTGTAGTTTGATAACTTTGATGCAACTAAAAAATACAAACAAAACTATAAACCTTTAAATTTTAAATCACTAGGAATAACTCAGTGTAACCTAGTTTCTCATATTATTGAAATGCTGCCTAATAGGAGCTCAATGAAGTATTTAGAAATGCATGAATAAGTAACAAAGCCCTGACTACTGATATTCAGGTTTTATTGTTTTCCATATTTTAGTTCAGTTATTGGCCACCAGAATATGGTTCAATTTTCTCACTATTTTTTTTCTGTTTGATCTATTGTTATTTACAGTGTTGTATGTTATCTGGTCTTCTATCAACTTAGGTATAATGTTGATACACGAAACTTGACTCTATATACTTCATTAGTCTGTGATGAAGTAACACTTTTCTGCTTCAACCCAACCTGAAGTATAAGTATAAATATGAATACTGAAAGTGCATCATCGTGCTTGTCAATATATATGTTGATGATTACATTATGTTTTTTACTACTCCATTTTAGTATTACATAATATACAAGCGGGACGTGTTGGCGCACACTTGTAATCCCAGTACTTTGGGAGGCTGAGACTGGAGAATCCAGGTTCGCGGCCAGCCTCAGCTATTTAGTGAGGCCCTCCACAACTTTGTAAGACCCGGTTTCAAAATAAAGGATAAAAAATAGGGCTGGGGGGTGTAGCTCCGGGGTAGAACGCCCCTGGGTTCAATCCCCAGTACCTCAAAAAAAATAATAATATACAATTAAAATATAGAGAATTCATTTTTCTAGTGAAAATACTTCTCCTAGCCATGAGCATACTAATAATATCTTTCCTATATGAGAAATCATGCTATAAATAACTAAGGCAATATGATTCTTAGGAATTAAGGATTTTTTAAATATTTAATAATTTCAAGTGATATTTTTTCTCTTATTATCATCATCGTAAATTACAAAAAATCTCGAGATTACCTTTTAAACAACATTCAGAAAATATTTGAAATTTTTTCTAATAAGTCTCAGTTGTATAGAAAAATCATTCTTATTTTTTATACCACATTTCACAGGCTGTGAAAAACATTCCATATCCGTAATTAATTTAGTTTTGAACAGTATATTTTTGTAATTGAGATGACTGAAATTTATTGGATGAGAGCATTCTACCTGATACTTTCAAGTATGATTTAATTAGTTCTTATAATAATATGAAGTAAACATTATTTTTTTGCATATAATAGAAACTGAGTATAAAAAATTTTAAAGTAACTTACTAAATTCTCACAGTGAGGAAAGAATAAAGGAAGGATCAAAACCTGGCCATGTGACTTCCGTCTCATTTCCTTCCTCTATAGCAAGAGGAATATGACTATTTTTTTGTGTGTGTGTGGTACTTGGGATTGAACTCATGGGCATTCTACCTCTGAACTACAGCCCCAGTCCTTTTATTTTTTTAATTATTTCTTATATTGAAACAGGGCCTTGCTAAGTTGCAGAGTCTGGCCTCAAATCTGCAATCCTCCTGTCTCAGACTCTCAAATTCTGGGATTACAGTTGTACACCACTACAGCCAGTTTTTTATGACTGTTTTTAATAGGACCCTTTGATATGAGAGGTCTGGTGTACTAATTATAAAATGAGTCACATATATTCTAATTACTATAAAGATGTATTTTGTTAAAATTAACTTGATTTTCAGAACTAAGTCTTTTAAAAGAATCTTCATATCAACATACAAATTTTTTATATAGTTTCATCAAAATGAGAAATATGAAACTGCAAATTCAGCTGAAGAGTTTGGGTTATAAATCTAGAGGGCAATTTGGTGCTTAGCATATATTCCCAAATTTCCTGTAGTTCTGAAAGAATATCTGAGCTATCCTATAAATCATTTATAATTCATTAAGGGAGAAAACCAAAATTTGTATCTTTTGGTTATTTTTACTGCGACATTTTCTAACCATGAAATCAGATGTGCAGGGGCTCTTGGGGAGAATAAACCCCACTGACAATTACCTATTGTCTGCTAAACCAGAGAGTACTTGTAAAATCTTGGCAGAATCAAGTTAATAGACTGGAAATGTTCAAATTTAGGAAATTCATATGTATTTTGGAATCTCTATTTTCCTAATAGGGAAATAGCAGGCAATAAACCCTAAAACATCAAATAGTTTTTGTATTAATATAAATATTGCTAGAGGTGCATATATAAGCCAAATGAAGAAGAGCAGTGCCCCAAGGGAGTGCAGAAATAAGGATAGCCCCATTGAAATGAGTAAGAGCTATTTTAACTTACCTGCAACCACCCTATCCCCAATTAAGTGAACTTAGCAAAATTTCAGTATACAAAATCGATACTCAAAGATTAGTTGCATTCTGTACAGTAACGAAGATTACATAAAGGGAATTAAGAAAGCAATTATCATTTGGAATAACATGTAAAAGAAGAAAATACTTAGAAGTAAACTTAACCAAGGAGGTAAAAGACTTATATACTGAAAAATATAAAACAATGCTGAAAGAAATTAAGACAAGCGAATAAAAAGATATTCCATGATCATGGATTATAATAATTAATATTATTAAAATGTCTGTATGCCCAAAAGTAATCTCTAGGTACAATGCAATTCCTGTGAAAATTCAAATGGCATTTTTTTTAGAAATAGGAAAAAATCCTAAAATTCATATAACCTTAAGGGACTCCAAATTGCCAAAATGATCTTGAGAAATAGAGGCTTCAGATTTCCTCCCATTCTTTAGGCTCTCTACAGACTCTTGATGGTTTCCTTTGCGGCACAGAAGCTTTTTATTTAATGTCATCCCAATTATTGATTCTTCTTTTAATTACCTGAGCTTTCAGGATCTTACTGAGGAAGTGTCTAGTAGTACCTATAGGTTGGAGTGTTGGTGCTATGAACTTTTCTACAATTTCAAAGTTTCTGGCATAATTTCTAGGTCTTTGATCCATCTTGAGTTAACTCTTATGCAGGGTGAGAGGTTGGGGTTTAATCCCATTCTTCTACAAGTGGATAATCAATTTTGCCAAACTTCTGATAAAGGACTATCTAGAATATAAAAATAGCTTAAAAGTCTTAACACCAAAGAAACAAATAACCCAATCAATAAGATGGGCAATTGAACTGAATAGACACTTGTCAAAATAAGAAATACAAATATCCAATAAGAGCCAGGCGTGGTGGCACACGCTTGTAATCCCAGTACTTGAGGCTGAGACAGGAGGATCTGGGTTCTCGGCCAGTCTCATATTTGCAGGTACACGTTCATTGCAGCATTACTCACAATAGGCAAGAGGTAGAAGAAAACTAAATATCCATTAGTGAATAGATAGAATGTGACATATACATACATAAAATATTATTTAGCCTTTAAAACAGAAGAAATTTTTGCTTGATGATTATAATGGTTTTGATTTAGAACGTCCCCTCAGCCTTCAAGGAAACAAGGTAGCAATGTTGAAAGTGAAGCAGGGCTTGGTTGTAATCTCACCATGAATGAATCCTCTGTAATGGATTTATCTGGGTGGTGGCCTGGGCCTGGAGGGCATCCCTGGAGAAGGTGGGTCCCTGGGGTGTGGCTTTGGGGATTATATATGGTCCCTTGCTTGCACTCTGCTGCTGTGATTCCCCCTTCATGATGTGAGAGCAAAGCCTTGCCCTCTCCCTCTCTCCATTCCTGCTCCTTGCCCTGAGACTCAAAAAATTTCCAAGGAATCTCTGAACAAATACAAAAAGTTATACGGTCAGGTTTTTAGATTATAGCCGTGAGAATGATGACTGAAACAATGATATAGCATGGAATAAACTTGATATTACGCTAAGTAAAATAAGCCAATCACAAAATGACAAATACTGCAGGATCTATCTACTTAAAAGAGATGTATAAAGTAATCAAACTCATAGAAACAGAAAATAGAATGGTAGTTGTCAGTGTTTGAGGGGACAGGGAGATGAGGAGTTGTTCAAATGAAATAGTTTTAGTTATACAAGATGAAAAAGTTCTAGGGACCTATTGTAAATTAGTAAGTATATAATTATCAATGCATAAAATGTCTAAGAGGATAACCATTTTGTGTTATTGTTTTATCACAATAAAAACATGAATATATATGATCATATAAGTGATATCATATGAATATATATATATACATATATATATATATATATTCACCATCAACATCATGTCTCATTATAGACTTTACTTTTATCTGGTTTTTAATTGGAAAAGCAATGTTTTTGTTTCCTTCAGTGAGATTTGATTTTTTTTCTTTCAAATCTGCCAATATTCTAGGACTAATGACCTATAATTTTTTAAATTTCAAAAATTTAGCCAGTTTTATCTCCCCATCTTTCACTTGTTTATTTTCACCAAGATCAAGATAGAAATGAAAAGATTTGACAAGTACTGACTCAAATTTTTAATCTTAATTGGGGAACAGAGTCTGATATCTAAATGTTTTCTTGCCTGGCCTGTGGACACTTATGACATTTTCCTAGTCTTTGAAACATATTGAACAGATACTCATGATTTCAGTCTTGGACTTTGATTTCATTTCCTAATGGAGCAAACCATCCGCTCCAAAAAATTTCCTCACACCCGAGCTCAAAACAGCTTTGCATTTTTATCACAACTGAAAGTTCAGAAAAATCTCAAAGAGAAATTTTACAGATAGTCTTTTTAGATACCATATGGATTTGCTGCAATTTTTTGCATATCATTTTCTGAAAAATGTAGAAATTTATTTCTTGGATATTGGTTTATTTAAATTTATACTTCTTCATTTGGTTTAGTGATAGACATTATTTCAGAAACACACAATGGAATTTTATTTCAAATATATAAAACCATTCTGTCCCATCATCCCATATGTGGAACACCTATAAAATTTAAATATAGCAAATAATATATAATTATAATAATATTACTATTAATCAATATAATATACAAGCTATGGATTCACTCATATTTTAATCCATGTGTGTCAATTTCATTGAAATATTTGCAGAATTGAAAATTTGGGTCTTAATTTTGTTGAGTGATTAATTTCTAACATCTACTTATTTTTGCTTGGTTTATCTTAATAAGTCAATATGATGAGTTGTGAATGATTTAGTAGTTGGCCAGATATCAGAGAAAGGAATAGTAGAGGAGCAAGATCACAGAGAAGGAAGCACAAAGGAATATAAATCAGAGTCCCAAAAAAGGATTGCCACGGGCATGGGCTAGGATATATATCTCATAGAAAACAAAATAGTACATAATGGCATTAAATAGTTATTTGTTATTTTTGCTATTGTTAGCAGGAAGTCAACAATATTTCTGTGTAATGTCTCCTGGTTTTACAGGAAGTAAGAATGAAGCCCTGGAATTGAAATATCTACCTGTATAATTTTAAATTTAAATTTAAATTCAATTTCCTAATAGTCACTCGGACAAATCTATAAATTTCATTCATATTTTTCTTTCAGTTATAACTATTATTCAATGATACACATTCTCTGACCCAATTTCAAGGCACATTTTATATTGGGTAGGCCATGTGATCATAGCCTTATGCCTTCTACCTGTAGCTCTTCCTTATGTCTTCATAGGGTTAACTCAGACACAGAAAAGGCACACAGAAATAGAAATCTCATGTCTGCCTCTACCAGTTTCCATCAAGACCCATCCATACATATTTCTCATACATGAAGCAGAAACCTCAGAACAGATAAAATTGTCAATAACTTTTCAGAACTAATTATCTCAAGAGTTTCATAAGGATGATATGTAAGTAATTTAGATAAAGGATTGGAAAAAGTAATGATTGCTCCCTGGAACTAGAAACATTATTTTAACACTGATTGTTAACTGTAATTTTTAAATGCAATTATAATAGTTATTATGAGGGAATTATAAGACTATTTATAAAGATAACTATTTTAATAATTAAGAACACTAGCAAAAGGAAATTCACTAAATGAATGTTTATAGAGTGAGTGTTTAGAAGCTTGAATTTCATAGGTGTGAAGATATGACTGAGGGGAGTCAAGGGGGATGAGGAATCCTGAGATCTTACTATTTTCTTCATCTCTCAGTAATTGTAAAATTAATTATCGCACCTTTCTGAGATCAAATGATCTGTGCTTTGGAAGACTATTAATATAGTAAATTAACAAATGGCTTTCTCGCAACAAATTATGCTTGGTAAATTTCTTATATTATGGCCAAGATCCAAATAAATCTCTTGGAAGAATCTCATCAAAATATTCATGAAAACAGAATTAGCCTGTGATTTCATTAACACCAGAGCTGCTCTAAAATACCAAACCTATATAGGATTTTGGACAATTTTATTCATTGCTATATCTTCACCATATTGAGGGTGTCTGACTCACATCAGGTATTCAATATGTACATGATTGGGATATGAATGAGTAAACATCCAAATATTAAATTTTGTGAGAACAAGTTATGTTGAGGTTGGAAACTGTATGCTAAGTTAAGAGTTATGTAGCTACACAGCAACATTTGTGGATTGCATAGCAGCAACCTAAAAGTTGTGGGGGCTTTTTCCCATGTATTTTGTTTTTTTTTTTTGCGGTACTGGGATGGAACCCAGGGGCATTCTACCTCTGAACTACACCCCAGCCCTATTTTTTATTCTTTATTTTGAAACAGGGTCTCGCTAAGTTGCAGAGGGCTTCACTAAGTAGCTGAGGCTGGCCGTGAACCCGGATCCTCCGGTGTCAGCCTCCCGAGTACTGGGATTACAAGCGTGCACCACCACGCGCGGCCCCATGTATTTTGAGTCACAGAGAATGATCATTATATTCTATTTAAGATAGTTAAGGAGGTATTTTTTGCTGACTTTTGAGAAAAAATAAAAGCACCCAGTTTCAAACAAAGGCACATTGAAATTAAACAAGACAGTTTCTTGCTGTAATCTTAGCTTTAGCAAATGATTGTAAGTACTTAACCATGTTTTCTACTATAGTAATAGTCAAATTTCTAAGAAGAATATATAGAGTAGCACATCTAATTTTTGTTGATCATTGAAGGGTCTCAAATGTCTGCTCCTCTTAACATAAACCATAGCATTTCATCACAGACCTGTTAGTAAAGCAATTTAACAGGTACACAAGCTTCAAAATCATGCCTGATTTAAATCTTGGCATAGGCCTTTAATACCTGTATAGACTCGACATTAATTAATCTGAGAATTAATCTCTTTGGCTAAATATTTCAATCTTTCAATCATAGCAATATTTTAGCAATATTTCAATCATACTTGTGAGCCTTAAGATGACTGTTATATATTGCTATATACACGTTTCATAAATTAACACCCAATATATGGTCACTATTGCTATATATACGTTTCATATATTAACACCCAATATATGGTCACTGTTATGAAAGATATTTAACTTCTTAAACTTTTCTTAACATTTCTCTGACAGTTCAGCTCCTGTTTGTACAAACTGAGTGTTTCTTTCATTTTTAAGCTCATGTCTACACTTTCTATATGATTTCCATGTGTAAATTCTTTACTTTGCTACAGAGATGATGAACCAGTCAAGGGAAGGATTTCTTTTGCTTAACAATAGAAAGAAAATAGATATTTTAAATCTTCCCAATGACCAGAATCCTAGTTTATAGCATGTTGCATTTCTGTAAATACATAGTGTACACAGAAAAAATAGGAAGTACAAATGTAAGTGATATATATTGTATTTCAACTTAAATATAAATTAAACTATATCTGGGTTTATGATTCTTTTCAAAATTATTTTAAACTATTTCATTACATTTTAATAATGCAATATTTTATACACTCATATGATCCTAAGAATCAATATTTAATGTAAGAAATCAGGCATCATCAATTCTGTTTTACAAAGAGGGAGTGAGAATGAGGAATTAGTTTTAAAAATTTCTCCATGTTCAAACAGTTGGTAATGTATCTTGGTCATTTTTTTTTAATCTAGATGTAAAATGTTGGTAGTACTTGGTCCAAATACTACCTTACTTTACATGTCAAATCAATATATTAGTAATGTAATATAAAGGAAATAAGAAATGTAAATTAGACACCAATGCAGATAATACTGAGGACATTAAGTATGATTTTTCTGAAATATATGGAGAAAATTTCAGGAGAATATGAGGAAAAAACAAATTCACATCTTAATTTATAACTTTCATCCCTAATTAATTACATAGAAATATGTGTTGCTTATGACACACAGAATGATGGCCCTCAAGATACATATGTCTCCATCCCCGTAACCTATGAATTAATATGTTACTTCATATTAATTCACATGGCAAAATGGACTTTGGAGATGTGACTAAAGATTTGCGCCTTGATAAGGAAGATTATGTCAGATTACCACTGTTCTTAAAGGGAGAGAACCCACCGACGCTGAGTGTCAGAGGGAGATGTGACTATGAATGAAAAGTCATGTTGCTGGCCTTCAAGAGGGGGAGAAGGGGGAGACACACTGTGCATATCAATGTGACTTAGCATGATCTCTCTGGACATGCATGCAGCAGATATTCATCAAATCCATTTCTTCATCTATGCCCCACATCCTTACCAATCTCTTAATAATCACTATTCTAAATTCAGGTGTATGAGTGAGAATATGTGATAGTTGTCTCTCTCTGTCCCTGGGTTTAAGTTATTTATCCAATATTTCTTTCTTTTGTGTGTGGGGGCATACTGGGGATTGAACCTAGGGGCACTCTACCTCTGAGATACATTCCCAGCCCTATTTTATTTTTTATTTTGAAACAGGATTTCACTAAGTTATAGCATGCTGGCCTCAAGCTGTGACCTGCCTGTCTCAGCCTCCCAAATACTAGGACTATAGGTGTGTGACACCATGCCCAGTTTAGAAATTTATTTTTATGTTTGTTACAAGAATTCATAATTTGGTAGATATTTACATAACGACAGAACAGGAAGATTTGTCAGAAAACGCTCAGGACTTTTCTTTATGGGAAGAGGCAGCTTCTACAGTCACATCTCTAGTTTACTTATGGACTATGAGTTCCAAGAGATGGTTCATAGTAAAAAGATGTTTCCATTTCAACAACCATTTGTCCTCAGGTATGTGCTGGTATCTATTCCCTCAAAAATACTTAGAATGTAAGCAATGAAAAGATTCAGTAGTGAATGTATTAGTTTGACTCAAGGTCATGTATTCATTCAACCAACAACCCTAGCAGGCTGAAACTGTCACCCTCCAAAACTGAAAGAAGATCGTAAGTTGCTGGGTTAAGTAACTGCGTTTCTGGGCTTAAAATTATTTTGCTATGAAGAAATAAATAGAGGAAGCATGCATTTTAATATATTCCATGATTCATCTATTAGCAAATAGTTAAGTGTTTAATGAAAGAATTCTAGTTGATAAATATTCAGGTAACTATGTGGTCTCTATTTGAATAAACAGATACTTCTTTTGTGACAATTTGAACTCTGACCATGAACTCTGAGCTACTGAACAATGATACCTTTGTCTCTTTCCTTCAGGTAGTTAGAAAACATCAGGATGAATTAACTTTGATGTTTGTACTCCAAGCTACCTTCTGAGATAAAAATCTTGCTTCATGAGTAAAGAATAAATAAGACTGGTTAAGATGAGCTTTTCCCAGAGTGAAAGTAAGTCCTCCTGTATCCCAAAGAGATTCAGCTAATGGGGAATCTGTATTTATTTCTAAGATTAACCAGAGACAGCTAGGAGGGTAAACATCAAAGTAAGCATATGCCAGTGTTTCGAATATGCCAACATTTCAAATAAACCTGAAGGAATAAGATAAAACTGTCACTATTCATCAGTCGAATAAATAAGTCTTCAAACTGAAGCTGGTGCAGTTTATCTGGGTCTATAACAGTTTATCCACTTAACATCTGGGGTGTGTTATGTTAAAGGGCAGGGATGGAGCCGGGGAAAGCTCACCAAGTGCTGGGTGTATGTAAGTCACTATCGCTATGAACTACATTACGATGTGAGACTATAATACACCAATAAAGGTATAAAAAATTTGTTTTTAAAATACATTATTTGCTTTGATATGTTCATACTATGACAAGAAAAAATACAAAAAAATCTTTATACCTTTTTCCCAATTTCTGCCAATGAGAACATCCTGCAGAAGTTTAGTACAGGAGCAATCCATGCTTATTTGTGTGTGTGGGGGATCCTGAGGATTAAACCCAGGAATGCTCTACCTCAGCACTATATCCCCAGCTCTTCTTTTTGTTTATTTTTTATTTGTTTTATTTTATTATTATTTTTTTTGCGGTACCGGGGATTGAACCCAGGGGCGTTCACCTCCACGCTGCACCCCTGGCCCTATTTTTTTTTTTTATACTTTATTTTGAAACTGGGTCTCACGAAGTTGTGGAGGGCCTCACTAGGTAGAGAGAGAGAGAGAGAGAGACAGGGAGAGAGAGAGAGAGAGCTGAGGCTGGCTGCGAACCGGATCCTCCAGTCTCCGCCTCCCAAAGTACTGGGATTACAAGCGTGCACCACCACGCCCGGCTACTGTTTTGTTTTTTGAAACAGCGTCTTACTAAATTGCTGAGGATGGCCTCCTCAAACCAGTGATCCTCCTGTCTCAGCTTCCCAAATCCTGAGATTACAGGGTGTGCTGCTGCACTTGGCTGGTTTGCCCTTTCAGAGGAACATTTATTTTAGTCTCAGCTATAGTCCCTACATGACCCCTGCAACTTTTCTTTGTTTTTGCTACTCTAGAAATATCGTGTAATTGGAATTTTACAGTATTTGTTCTTTTGGGATCAGCTCTTATTAGTTAGCATAATGCCTTGGAGAATCATCCAGATTGTTGGATCTGTCAGTATATAATTGCTTTTTATTTTTCTGAGAATTATTCCATGGTGTGGATGCAGCAACCTTTCACAGTTTACCTGCTGTGGGCTGTCTGAGATATTTCTATTTTTTAAGTCTTATAAATAAAGCTGCTATAAACATTCACACACAGGTTTCTTGTTTGTTTGTTTTGTAAACACAAGCTTTCTCTGAGATGAGTGCCCAGAATACAATTGGTGGTAGATTTCATAGTTGAATGCCTGTGTTTTAAGGAACTGCTGAAGTGTTCTTCAGAGTGGCTGTGTCATTTTACATTACAACAACAACATATGTGTGTCCAATTTTTCTCATTCTCATCACCATTTAGTGATATCACTATTTTTCACTTTAGCCATTCTTTTTTTTTTTTTTTTTGCGGTACCGGGGATTGAACCCAGGGGCGTTCTACCTCTGCGCTACGCCCCCGGCCCTATTTTTTATACTTTATTTTGAAACCGGGTCTCACGAAGTTGCGGAGGGCCTCACTAAGTAGAGAGAGACAGAGAGAGACAGAGACAGCGAGAGAGCTGAGGCTGGCCACGAACCCGGATCCTCCGGTCTCCGCCTCCCAAAGTACTGAGATTACAAGCGTGCGCCACCACGCCCGGCTAGCCATTCTGATATGTGGCTAGTAATACGACATCATAGTTTTAATTTGCATTTCCCTTGTATCTAATGACATTTAAACTCGGTTCATGTGCTTCTTTGCACGTGTTTATCCTCTTTGTAAAATACCAGTGTCCTTTGCTCATTTTCTACCGAGCTTGTTTGTTTACTGGCCATAATCTGTATCTTGTCTTTCATTCTCTTAACAGAATCCTCAGTAGATAAAAAGTTCTAAGTTGAGGAAGCTCAATTTAGTAGCACTGCCTTAAGTATTATACTTCTGGTTTTCATGTCAAAGAATTCTGCCTACCCCTAGTTCCTGAAGATTTTCTTCCTTTTCCTAAAAGTTTCATGGTTTTTTTATTTTTCTTAATTTGGTGAAGGCCATATTTCCTATGTTGAAGTGTTTTATATTTTTGGAAAAACTCAGGCATATTTCTGTGGTTCTATTTCTGGATCAATTCTAATGATCTTCCCCAATAAATGGCTCTATTTTATTCACTTTATCTATTGTTTTCCTGTTTTCAGTTTCATTCATTTATGCTCTTCTCTTTGTAATTTCCTTCCCTCTATCTGTGTAGGATTTATTTTGTAATTCTTATTCTAGCTTCTTAAGGTGGTTGCTTAAATTATTAATTTGCAATTTTTAATGTATTTAATTATTGCTGTAGATTGCTCTCTTGGAACTGTTTTTTTCTCACAAATTTTTATACACTGCATTTTTATGTTCATTGGATTCAGTGCATATTTTTATTCCCTTTGTATCTTCCTGTTTGATTCATAGATTATGTATGAGTGTGTTGTTTGGTGTTCAAGTCTTGGGAGATTTATTTATCTTTCTGTTATTGCTTTTTAGTTTTATTCCTTTGTAGTAGTAATATGCCTTGGGTAATGTGAATATCTTTCAATGTATTGATACTTGTTTTGTCAGGGTGAGCTCCATAGCTCTGTGGAGAGTCCTAAGGAGTTCCCCGGCCTGGGAAGGGGAAACTCACCTCAGGGCCCCCGGGGGTCCTTGGGTTTGTGTAGAAAAGAATTTCAACACACGCCAGTCAGAGAAAAGACAGAGGTTTATTTCACATTAGGGAAACGCGGGCCACCTCAAGATGAGAGAGCAGCAGCCCCGAATTCTTACAGTCTCTTTTTATAGTCACTGAAAATGGGGAGGGGGTTGGTTAGAGGTACTGGGTGGGAAATGCCTCCTTTCTTTTCTTCAAGCAGAAGATAATTCTTAGGGACAGGTCTTCCAGGAGCAGAGGAGTGGAGACAGGGAGCCTACTGGCCAGCAGGTGGCCAGCTGAATGTAACAACAGGTGTGATCTTCTGGAGTTTTGGTGGAAGGTGAAGTTCTTTCTCTTCCAAAACTAATCGCCTCAGGAATTTCTCAGGAATTTCGGATGTGAAGCTAGCCCATTGTGTTTTTAGAGATATGGGTCTTGCTACTTCTTGGCATGTCCTAAGCAAGTCTGTAAGGCAAGCTTAGGACTTCAGATTTACTCCTTCCCTTCCCACGTTGTCTCCTTTCTACCTCAAATTTTATTCCTTCTATTCTACCTTATCAGTTTTATGGCCTAGGTCGACTTTGGTATGTGTTTTGTGGGCACTTGGAAGTGTTAGAAACAACTTTTTACAGCGTTTAAAGAAACGGCATGTGTTCAAAAATTGCTTGGCAAGGCGATTTTAATTTTTTGCAAAAAAGGGTGCTCCCAGATATGTGAGAGAGCAAGCTTCACAAAGAACCCAGTGGGTCTTATATCCCTAACACAAGGCTCCTCTTGCACTGAACTCCTATTGGTTGAAGTTCTAGCTTCACATTCTTCCCGGTCAGCTACAGGGGAAGATGGGGGAGGGTAATCTCTTAAGAGATTACACCTGTAATCTCTTAAGAGATGTTAATTTGGGGAAGGAATGTAAGTCCCTACCAGGTTACAAAATGGCCGCCTAAGTGAAACTACCTCCTTTGACAGAAAAGATACAATTATATCTCACAAAAGTGACTTGCATTCTTCCATTTCTATTAATATTCTAGAGATGTTCCTTTACTCCTCTCAGCTAATGGTAGTGGTCACTGGTTTTAGATCCTGGTTGGCTTATTGTGTAGTCTATTAAAGGTTGAAATAGGGCCAGGCATGGTGGTGCACACTTGTAATCCCAGTACATGGGAGTCTGAGATACGAGAATGGCAGGTCTGAGGCCAGCGCGTGGTAACTTAGTGACTCCCTATCTCAAATTAAAAACTAAGATAGGGCTGAGGGTGTAGCTCAGATCTAGAATGCCCCTGGGTTCAATCTCTGGTACTGAAAAAAAAAATCTTTGAGCAAGTGGTGTTGAAGTCTGGAGCTGTCATTGTGGATTTTTAAAATTTTTTCAGCGCCAAATTCATTTTTACCTTTATAATGTGCTTTTATTGGTGCATTATAGTCTCACATCATAATGTAAATCATGTTGACAGTGACATACATGCACACAGCACTTGGTGCCCCTCCCCTGACTCCCCATTTCCCCCTTTCCCAATACAGAGTTCTGAGATTGACCTTGGTATATTCACATATGTACACATAGTTGATGGTAGTATTTCCATTAATGAACCACACTCTTCCCCCTCTCCTTCCCTTATACCACCTTCCTGGCTCTACCAAGATTTCTCCTCCATTGTCTGGAGTCCCTCTGGTATCCCAATTACTCCCTAGCTTGTGCATATTGGAGAAATCATATGACCCTTCACTTTCAGTGATTGGCTAATCTCACTTAACATAATGTTCTCCAGCTCCTTCCATTTTCTTGCAAATGACATACTTTTGTTCTTTATTGTTGAGTAGAATTCCATTGTTTGTATTTCCCATAACTTTGTAATCCATTCATTTGTTGATGCACGCCTAGTGTTACGAGGTGAGACCACCAGAGAAGACCACTCAGACTCGGAATATGGCCAATAGAGAGTCTTTATACAATGGGTATTTAGCTCCCAAGTGCAGTCCCACACTGTTTTTAATGTTTGTTTGTTTGTTTTTGCAGTACCGGGGATTGAACCCAGGGGCGTTCTACCTCCGCGCTACACCCCTGGCCATATTTTTTATACTTTATTTTGAAACCGGGTCTCACGAAGTTGCGGAGGGCCTCACTAAGTACAGAGAGAGAGAGAGAGAGAGAGCGAGCTAAGGCTGGCCGCGAACCCAGATCCTCCAGTCTCCGCCTCCCAAAGTACTGGGATTACAAGCGTGTTTTGTTAAAGAGCACCTGATTGTATAATTTAGTTTGGTCTGATACTTGCTCTAGCCGGAATGCATAAAGGGAACAAGCTAATGCTCATACACTTCCAAATATTCCTACATTTATTTCACATTCCAAACTGTCTCCTTCAGTTTGAGACTGCATGTGTGTCAAATCATATTTCTGTTAATTAAACAATGTACGTAATTTTGCCTAGAGAGCTTATCTGAAATATTAGAATTTTCTAAGAGATTTGAGACCAGGTTAACTATATCACCTAGCAATATTTCATCATTCTAATTACATGGAAGGAAACTCATTAAAAATATATTTCACACCACATCTGCTTTTAATGTTTTAATGAAAGTGTTTCAGACTTGCAAAAAATGTATGCTGTCTTTAGGAAGTAATTTATAGCATTGATTTTTCTTACCTACTCTGACATTTTATACTTAATAATTACTAGCAAAATTATTAATTGGTTATATTCTGAATCACATACAACAATACAGGTTTACCTCTAGATATCACTCAAGGTTGGACAACTACCTTATGTGCAAGACTCAGTAAAAGGAACAATAGTAAGCTTCTAAACTTTTTTTTAACTTATCTTTTTAAGTATGTATTTGAAGATTTGGAAACCTCAAATTACTCCCTAGTGTATAAAGTAGGATATGTCTTTTGTAACCTGTTATGTTTTATTAATGTTAATTGCTCCTAGGTCCATTTGATTTATTTTATGTCCTTGTAGAATATGGAAAGCAAACCTCTCTTAAAGTTTAGTTTAACTCTGGCACCGCTGGCATTTCCAATGGACTTTCAGGTATAATTTATGATTTACTTACCTGATGAATGTTTCTATAATCCATTAAAATCCTAAGAGAGTTGTATACAGATGTTGCTGTGGTTTGAGAATCTCCCCAAAGGTTCGTGCAATGGGACCTTAATTCTTCAAATGCAGCAATCTTCAGAATTGGGCCTAGTGAGGGGTATTTGAGTCATGGGGAAGGAGCCCTCATTAATGGATCATGCCTGTCTCACAGAAATAAATTAACTATCCTGGGTGTTGGGCCTCTTTTTCCTTTCATGCATATCCTCCTCCTCCTTCCAACTTCCACCATGTTATGAAACAGAACATGGCTTCACTAGGCATGGCTGCCCAGTCTTGGACTTTCTAACTTCCAGAACTGTGAGCCAAAATAAACCTCTTATCTAAGAAATTACTCGGTCTCAGGTATTCTGTTATAGCAACAGAAATCAGGATAAGATACATGCAGTCTATTATCATGTCACTTAGCGGTCATTCATAGGAAACTAAGAGCTGAAGACTGTTTTTGTATTCCTTCCTCTTGGCAGAAAGTTGCTTGATAAACTTAGAAGAAAGGTATCTCACACAGCTCATAATACTTCTGACCAAACTGTGTACTTTATGGGAAAATGATCACATCCAAATTTATAAATTGAAAATATAAACCCTTTTCATATACCCAACTTTACTAGTTATTACTTCTAAACCCTGATTTGAAATCCAGATTTGACATCAAGAGTTATGGATCCTATTTATCCCTGAAGATACTGAGAAACAGCACTAGAATGCAAATTATAGACATACCAGATCACATCTAGTTCAAATATTTTTCATTGATGCAATGCACAGTGATGAGTATAATAATTTAGTTGCAACCTAAAAATAATCAAGTAATATTAAAATTAATTTTTGTATCTAAGTCCAGAGATAAAGCAGCTCTAGAGATTGTTAATTAATTTGAAAAATAGGATCCTTAAGCATATAGTTCTGTGCTACCATTTCATTCTGCTATGATTAGTATGTTAAGTTTCTTCATAGGTAAAAGTGTCTATTGTATTTACAAATATTGTCACACATGACAATAATAAGTGGAAAAAGAATGTACTTCTTCCCAGGTGTCCCTTTCTAAAAGTTGGTAAGGTGTTTTGAGCAGGGTGTGGTGGCAAATACCTGAAATCCCAGTACTTGGAGGTTGAGACAGTAGGAGAATAGGTTTGAGGCCAGCCTCAGTGACTTAGCAAGACCCTCAGCAACATAGTGAGACCCTGTTTCAAAATAAAAAATAAAAACTTCTGGGGGTGTAGTTTGGGATAGAATACCCCTTAGTTCAATTCCCAGTACCCCTCCAAAAAAGTAAGTTGTTCTTAGAAGTCTCATAGAATACTTTTGTTTCTCTATTTCATATGCTGAAACAAGGTCACATCCTTATCCCTTCAAAAAGCATTAAGAAAAGGATTTTCATGACTAAGGAACATTTTCATGAGTTTTCTGAGAAAGGGATATTTCAACATAATTAGAGTGTTGGAAACATAGGATTGGGGGGAATTCTTCTATATGCAAGCATGGGTATTTGCCATGGAATTTAATAAATATTTGTTGTATAATACAAATAGCATGTACCAGGAATCATCAATAAACTAGGAAATGTGCAAGTGTCTGTATGCTATTTTAAAGTGAGAAGAAAAAATTATACCTATAACAAGAATATCAATGCTTAAGCTAGGTATTTTTGCACAGCTAGATATTACAACCAACTTGGAGAAAAGCTAAAGCCCTGTAATGCTTCTACATTTTACATTCTCTTATTTTCCCCTTCAGTGTCTTTGTCATACAAGTTTCTTACTGAGAGAATCGGCTTCTATTAAGTGGAAAAAAAGAGAGAGAAAAAGTAACTCTAAAAGCTACATATAAAATCTGGGAGATATGAAACCCTTTCAGTTATCATCTCAGTCTATAGTACTAATAAATCAGTTTTATGCATTAATTGTTGAATATATTCAGCCCATCAATGGTATTCCATCCATATGTCTATCCAGAGGACAATACATAGATTTTGTAATTAGTACAGGGAGATTGGTATGGGCTTTACAACTTCCCAGTCTAGATAGTTGTTGTTATTGTGTTTTACTCAGACTTTCTGTATGATCTTATCATTTTCCATTTTCAGTGTAATTGCTTAGTTCCGTATTATGTGAGGGGAGATAGTATTGTATCTTGGATAGTATTCAAAGGATATGAAAATGGAAAGTAATGCAAGGAAGAGAATAGGAAGCAATGAGACATTTTCAGCTAAGGAAAATGGAGAGTTTAAGTTAGTAAATACTACAGTTTAATCATCTCTCTCAATCTTTGACTTCTAGGGTCATACTTGGCCTTAGTGCTTACCCCCAAATTGATGAGAACATGGAAAAAGGATGGACTTGGGTACAAGCCTTGAGAAGCACAAGGTAGCAACCTCCAAGTGAATCTTCTTGCTGCAGACCGGCTCAGGTATGACTGAACTTCTGTGCTGAGTCACATGCAGTGTGAACAGCACAGGCTGGTCTGTGATGAATTGGAAAAGGACAAAATTGATGACAGAATAAAAATGTATCTTCCACCACGAAGAGCCTGAGAAGCATAACTGTATAAAACTAACCTAAGATAACAAAGGACCTGTTTAGTCTTAAATTGATGGCCCATAAACATGTGTTCATGTGTGAATAACTGAATTATATAATAGTAACTGTAGGTGTAGGTCAGATATCAAACCAGCTTTCAGTCTTGTAACACGCTATTTTCAAAAGTTAAGTGATCGTGTTACACCCTGAAGCTTGTGTTTCAGTAGTTTATAAAGTAGGTTTGACCTCTGTGATTAAGAAACAAATAACAACAAATACCTCTCCTGATTCTTCTGTGAACCAAGCCTGAGCCTCAGTGCACTGCCCTCTAATGAGTCAAGGTTAGCTAAGATCGAGAGCAGTAACGCACCAGTGGAAGGTCATGGTGAGTTCCAGAGGTCAGGGTGGACAGTGCCAAGATGGTCCCAACTTGACAGGAAGCATTGAACATGTGTGAGCGAAGATATTTCCTACGTGATTTATATAATTTTGCTCAAGAGAAAAGGAAGGTCAATTATTGTCTCAGTCAACATTGTCAATGCTGCAATCCAAAACAACTGACCACACAACGTAGAGGAAGGAATATTTATTTGCTTGCAGTTTTTGGAGATTCCATAGTTCAGTCTATGTCAGCCCAGGTCTGAAGAGCTCAGGGCATGATGGCGCAGAGAAAAGGAGAAAGCAAGGGCTTCGCTCTCACATCACAGAGGCCAGGAACCAGGACAGCAAGCAAGCAAGGGAATTCAGAGACCCAAGCACAGTCAAGAAAGCTACATCCTCAGGGACCCACCCTCTCTAGCTATACCCCACCTGCCGAGGTAAACCCATTACAATGTATTTATCTGCTAATGAGATTATAACCTTCATAACTTTATTATATCAACTCTGAACATTAATACATGAGCTCTTCAGGGGACCTTCAATATCTAACCATAACAAGTATCTAGAATAAAAGACAAAAGAAAAAGATAAGTGTATTGTTTCCTTTCAAATTTACTTAGTGTAGTTTTTAGATCTTGCAATAGTAGACACAAATTCTTTAAATAAAATAAATAATTTATTAACTTTGAAATTACATATCCTAGAATTGTGTAAGTGCTACTATCAATTATGTCACATCGTATTATAATTTTTCTACATTGTTTTCTTCTTATTAGGCATATATTATTTAATAATTTAAAAATATAGTTAGGAATACATGTAATTAGGGTAATAGACACAAAAAGCAGAAATAATACCACTTTTATAAAATCATATATGGGATACCTTTTTTGAAAAGTTCCAATGATTTTCATGTTGGAAAAATCTAAATTCTCATATATTTTAAATAGAGATTGTTAACTTTTAGAATAATTTTGGGAAGTACTATGGCAATATCTTTAGAAGTGTACATTTTTCATTCAGCCCAATACTTGGAAATTTGTTATTTGATTGAAAGAATTTCCAGGTCTAGAGATAGATGAAATGATGTCTATCGTAGACTAGTTGAAGGGGATAAAAATTAGTGACTTAAATTACAAAAGCTAGAGAAACTACTTAAAAGAGGATCAGTCCATACTGTAAAATATTGAGCAACTAGTGAAGCTACTTCTATATTATTAAATTAGACAGACTTCTTATAATTGAGGCATATTTGTAAATCATTATGGGGTATGTTATGATAATTCAATCTTTGTATACAATGTGTAATGTAACATCTCTTCAAATAGTAATCATCTTCATGTATTGGGAATTTTATATACTTTTTTCTAGTTATTTTTAAATATATAATATATTTTATATTCCTTTTTCTAGTTATTTTGAAATATATAATATAAATACATTTTGAAATATATTAAATATATAATAAATTATTGTAACCAATAGTTACCCTACTTTGCTGTAATAAAATATAACTTCTTTTTCTCTCTGTTTTTGTGCCCCTTTTCTAACTTCTTTCTTTTTTCCCTCCTCCTTGCCCTTCCTGTCTCTGTTGACCATTGTTCTACTGTATTCTCCTATGAGATCAACATTATCTGTCTTTCTGTGTCTGTCATCTTTTATTAACATAATGAACTTCAGTTTCAAACATGTTACTACAAATAACAGGGTTTTATTCTTTTGTATGGCCAAGTAATCTTGCATTATCTCTATATCCCACATTGTCCTTATCCATTTAGCCACTGAGGGAACATCTGAATTGATTCCATATCTTAGCTATTGTGAATACTGCTGTAATGAAGATAGAAGTCCAAGTATCTCTTTTGGTATAATGATTTAATTTTCTTTGGATTTATACCCAATAGTGGGATTCTTTGATCATATGGTAGTTCTATTTTTAGTTTTTAAAGGAATCTCCATACTGTTTTCATAATGGCTGTACTAATTTACATTCCTACCAACAGTATACAAGTCCCCTTACTCTGTATGCCTGCTAACTCTGGCTATTTTTATCTTTTTGATGTTAGTCATTCTAAATGGGGTGAGATATCTTACTGTGATTATTGACATTGAACATTTTTCCTTATTCTTTTTGTTGAGAAATATCTACTCAGATCTTTAGTCCAATTGTAAACAAGATTACTAGTGGATTTTTATTTGTTTTGTTTTGTTTTCGTTATTAACTTTAAGCTCCTTATGTATTTTGGATATCAATCTCTTGTTGGATGAATAGTTTGCAAATATTTCTCCCTATTCTGCAGGATGTCTCTTAACTCTATTGCTAGTTTCCTTTGTTATACAGAGGATTCTTAATTGAATATAACCACATTTGTCTATGTTTTGCTTTTGTTGCCTATTCCTTCGGAATCATCTAAAAAGTCTTTTCCTATACATACTAATGTCTTGAAGTGTTTCTTCTATGTTTTCTTGTAATAATTTCATAGTTTCAGGTTTGATTTAGTGTACATTTAGGTCTCAATTCACTGAGTTCCTATTTGTGTGCACTGAGAAGTGATCTAGTTTCTTCCTTCTTTATGTGCATATCCAGTTTTGCTAGCATTGTTTCCTGAAGAAACTCTCTTTCCTGTGCTCTATGTCCTTGGTACCTTTGTCAAAAATCAGCGGGTGATATATATGTGGATTAATTACTGGCTTATCTATTCTTTTCCGTTGGTCTGTGTGTCTGTTTTTATGCCAGAACCATGCTGCTTTTGTTACTATAATTTTGTCATATCTTTTGAAGTCAGGTGAAGCTGGTGTACCAAACTTTAATTAATGAATGAATTAATTAATTTGTCTTTTATTTTTACTTTTGGTGGGTTTGTTTGTTTGCTTGTTTTTTCCCCAGGATCACTTTGGCTATTTTGGGTCTCTTGTATTTCTATAAAAATTTTAGAATTTTTTCTATTTCTGTACAGACATTCTTGATGTATTTTTTTCAAGTAACATAGTATTGTGCCAACATTTACTTATTTTCAAAAACAATTGAAGTATGTATATAATCATGTGAACATCAAGTGTCTGGATGGGCATATTGTAAGGTGTGGAATGATACAACTTCTCTAATTATATTTACTACAGTAGGAGAAGAATGAAGGGAAAGGATGGAAAGTTTAATAATATTCTTACACATTTTTTCGAAGATTTCACTTGTTAAAAATAGCATGTTGTTATTTCAATTGAGAGATTTGGTTAATTTTCCTTTATTTTGAAATAATTTTAAATGCAAGAGTGAATTTTCAGGAATGGCACAGGTAGCTACTATTTACTGAGATGAATCAGAAGTTAGTATTTTGACACAGTGCATGTTCTTTCTCAACACAGACACATACACACAAACACTTTCTAAGTATAATACGCATTATTTTATAACTGTAAATATCAAAATCAGGAAAGGTAATTTTGATACAATGCAATTTTCAACACGTAGTTCATTTTCAGAATCTACCAGTTTTTCAAATATTATCTTCTATAGACTGTTTCCCTATCCAGGATACAATCAAGGATCTCAGAGTTACCTTGAGAATCATTTCTTACAGTCTATGTTAATGTGTTCTACTCTCTTTTTGTATTACAAGACACTGTAAGTTCTGCAAATTACAGGTCAGTTTTGCAGAATGTTTTAAAATATGAGTTTGTCAAACATTTCTCTATGACTAAATATAGGCTCTGAACCTTTTGTCAGGAACATCATAGATTTGTCATTGTTCTTGGAGTTATTACTTATTGTTCATTTGGCTTAGGAGATGCCTGCCAGGTTTTTCCACTATAAAGTTATTATTTTACTGTTTATGATTAATAAATAATTTAAAAGGATATATTTAATATAATTTGAATACCCCATTCCTCATTAAATGTCCTCTCTAATTTTAGGATCCATTGGTGATTCTTACTTAATTTATTACCATAACAATTGCAAAATGCTGATTTTTCTAACTCTCCTTTTTTGGTATTGTTACTAGGGATTGGACCCAGGGACATTCTTCCTCTGAGCTATACCTCCAGCATTTTTATTTTTTTATTTTTAAACAGGTCTTGCTAAGTTGCTAAGTGTCTCACTAAGTTGCTGAGGCTGGCCTCGAACTTATAATCCTTCTGTTTTAGCCTCCCAATTACTGGGATTACAGGTACATGTCACCATACCAAGAATCTAATGCCATTTTTAAACATTTTTAGTTGGCATCCTAATCTAATTTTTTGAAATTTTAACAATGTTTAATAGCATAACCAGTGACATAGCATACTTAAGGCTGTCCCAGATTGACAGGCACAGGATCAGGTAAGATCAGTGGTGGGCGAGCCTGGAGCCTTGACGTCAAGTCCTGACTCTGACAAGGTGACCTCGACTATGTTTCTTAACCTTTCTGTACCCCAGCTCCATTCCTGCTAAGATAAGGGAAGTGACTGTCAAGCACTATTCAGAATTAAAATTCTGTGCGATCTGCTAGAATTGATTCATTTCCTGGAGTTCTTGCACTGAAAGAGGCAGCTCAAATTTAAGATCTTAAGATGAACAAAAATCAAGGCAATTTGCCTTCTTACTGTGCTTCAGTGGCCACAAGTTCCCACATGACACTATGCACAAAGGAGTTTGATTCTGGGTAACTAGAGTACAATGTAATTTTTCTGACAGTCGATCAAAGTATATCTTTCTATTGGACCAAAACAGTAATTTGGAAATGCAAGGCAATCTGAACATTAAATATTTGTTTTAAAATATTACAGAGAGTTTTACCCTAGTTCCTCCACACTTTTAAAGACTTTTTTTTGCATTTAAAGGAAACATTTAAAAAAAACATTTAAAAAAAAGTAAACTTTTTCTCCTTAAAAATCATAATAAAGTGAAAGTGAAGTTACACCTCAAAGGGACATGCCTTTTTTGCAATGAAGTTTAATTTTTTATCTTAGAAAACATAAACTGATATAGTCAGATGTGGAAGTGTACACCTTTAATCCAAGTCCTTGGGAGGGTGAAACAGCAAGAACTCAGGTTCAAGGCCATTGTACAACAATTTAGTGAGACTGTCTTTCAAATAAAAAATAAAAAGGGCTGGAGGCATAGCTTAGAGGTAGAATGCCTCTGGGCTCAATCCCTAGTAACATAAAAAAGAAAATAGGACCATCCACATAATTTTATAGCTTAAAGGAGTCTTCAGTATCATGGTTCCAACCTCTTTATTTCACAGATGATGAACTGAGACCAGTTGAGATGAATTCTTGAGAGTCATGGAGATAGTATATTGATCATGTGTTGTACAGCTCATGCCAGTGGAACTCTTCTGTGCTTCCCTTCCCAACTAAAGCCTAATCATTTTATTTTTTGGTACTGGGAATTGAACCCAGGCATATTCTAAATCTGAAGTATACCCCAGTTCTTTTTACTTCTTAGTTTTAAATAGAGTCTCACTAAGTTGCTGAGGCTGTCCTCAAACCTGCGATCCTCCTGTCTCAGCCTCCCAAGTACTGGGATTATAGGTGTGCTTCACCATGCCTAACTTTAGAGCCTAGTCATTGTAAGATCCCAGACATGATATTTTAGGAAAAATACATTAAACCTTTCCTGATCAATCTGTCATATAAATATAGCAAGAAGAGCTAACTATACTTCATATAATCTCATGCAAATATTGCATTTTTCTGAAATTAGTTTCTTCTTTTTGAAACTTTTTCAATTTACTTCGTCAGCTGTTTTGAAATTTTCCGATTGAATATTCACTGAATTGATACTTGCTAATTTATTAATAAAGTGTTATAGCCTAAGAAATTTTTAAATCCTCTTTAAGTCTTCTTTATTTTTTTTATTCTTTTGAGTGTGTGTTTGGTACTTAGGTATCAAACTCAGGGCTTCCTATATGCTAGGCTTGCACTGTACTTCTGAGCTACACCTACAGCCCTCATTTTAAATATGATATATTTTTTACTCTCTCATTTTTCTCTTGATTATCTGACAAAAACTCATCTGTTGTTTTAGTCTTTTGAAACTCCACTTCTAAAAGTGTTTATTGATTCTGGCTATTTCATATTTTTATTAACTTTATTGCTTTATTTGTGGATTTCTTCTAACTTTCCTTATGGTTAGTTCTTTCTAAATAGTGTTGAATATCAACTTTATTACTTTTAATACATCTTGAATGACAATAGACTTCATATTAAACTATGACTGAAGTAGGGCAGCAACTTACTCAGTTACGTGCAGTGATATCTCTTTATGTATTCTTTATCGATAGTGGCATGTATTAGTTTCTCATTGCTGATGCAACGTTAACACAAACTTAGTAGCTTAAAACAGCAAAAGTATATTATCTTACAGGTCTTGGGGGTCAGAAATCCAATATCATTTTCACTGGCCTAAGATCAAGGTGTTAGAAGGCCTGCATTCCTTCAAGAGACTCTAAAGGAGAATTCATTCCCTTAATTTTTTTTAAGTTTCTCCTGGCTGCCCACATTATAGGCACATAAGAGTCCTGGCTTATCCATGACCCTTCCTACATTTTCAAAGTCAGTAATAGCCAGGCAAGTCTTTCTCTCACCTCATTACTCTGACACTCTTCTTATATAATTAAATATCTTACTCTGTTCCTCTGACTTCCCAAGCTACCCTTCTGATTATGTTTGACCACTCTATTACAAAGAAAATCTTAATAAAAATCCATAACTGGAACATATCTCCAAATTTCCTTTTACCATGCAGAGTATCACATTCACAGATTCCAGGAATAAGAAAGCGAACATGTTTGGCTTGAATTCATTATTTATATTACAATGTTGCATAGCACATTATCCAAAAACTTAGTAGCTGAAACACCAAAGTTAGTTAGTGCACACATTTTCTGGGGCCAGGAATCTGTAAGAAGTTTATCTTGGTGGAGCTGGGACAGAGTCTCACAGGAGGTTGTAGTTAAGACACTGTTGTGATCATCTGAAACATGACTTAGACTGGAGAATCCACTTCAATACTAAGTCATATAGCTGTAAACAGGCCTAGGGCAGAAAATAGGGCTGTTTACAACATAGTAGTTGACTGTCTTATAAGAAATTGACTGAGGGGAGAGAAAAAATGGCGTTGCAGAATAATTATCATGGTTGTTCTGATAGTCCTTGGGCCTGTTTACAAGATGGGCCCTTGAGTGGCTTCTGGTAAACAATTTTTTGGTAAACAATTTGGTAAAAATTTATTGGTAAACAATTCCCCACAATAATGTAACACTTTGCCTATTCTGGTTGTGTAAATAGTATGTTTTTTGATGAACACCTGGATTTCTTCTGGGCATCTGGAATTTTGATGGTAATCAGAGCTACCTATGTCACCAGTCCTGGGCAGAGATCTAAGAAGCTTTCCTTCCTTCCAGCCAACATTCATGCATGCTGTCAAAACTCATTGCAGGAAGAATGAAGTGTGTCTTGTCTGACTCTCTCAGGATTTTCAGAAATCTTGAAATATCGCACCTCCAGACTTGACCCCGTGCATCTTGTTGTTTTTCGTTTGTTTTACTGATTTTGCTTTATATCCTTTTGTAAATGATAGCCGTGAATAATATTATGTGTTGAGTCCCATGAGTTCTTGTGAATAATCAAACCTGGGCTGGTTTGGGAAACCTCTGACATAAGAGCAACTATGGAAGTGGCAGTTTCTTATGTAGCCTAATTTTAGAAGTGACAAGCTGCTATTTCTGCCATCCTTCAACGGTCACACAGATCAACCCAGTTGCTGTGAGGGAAATGATTATACTGGGGTGTGAATACCAAAAGGCAGGGATCACCGGAGATCATCTTGAAGGCTGGTTATGAGAACTGCAGCATATTATTTAAGAAATATCAAGTAAAACATTAATAGAGTTACCATACATATTGATCAGGCAATCCTGGCTTACAAAAACTGGTTCTCAAATATGTTACTGTACTATAAATCTCGGAACCTCCACTTTTTAAGTTTTTATTAAGTCCTATTTATCTATTTCCTCTTTTATTACATATGGGGTATTTTTTGTGTGTACATGTATGATACCGAGGTTTGAACCTGGCGGTATTCTTCCTCCCAGCTCTACACCCAGCCTTTTTTAGTTTTTGTTTTGGAACAGGATCTTGCTAGGTTGTTGAGTGTCTCACTAAATTGCCAGTTTATATCTGCTTAGATAACCGACATTCACCCCTCATGAACTCAGATATTACATTTGTGGAGCATGGAAGTGCTTCCTGATGGACAGACGTGATGATCTCTTAGAGTCCAAGTCCTTGCTACTAACTTCCAAGGAGTTGGAAGACTGAGTTTTAGGGCTCTTTTTTTAAAAGAATTTTATTAGTATAGTGTGATCATATATCACAGTGAGATTCAAAGTGATACATTCATATATGCATACAACATCTATTTTTTGTTTTAGTAAATATTAGCCATGAATAATTTTATATGCTGAGTGGTTCCTCCTAAACCCATCCCACTATCCCCTTCCTCCCTCCTGGTACATGCCAGTAAGTTTGTTAGTGATACCTTCATAAATGGACATCCTATTATTTGGTTTGTTTTCTTTTTCAAGCCTTCTTTCTGCCCTTCCCTCCTCCCTCCCCAGATCCCCTTCCACTTTATCTGTGGCAGGTGGGTACCAAAGAATCTATGCCCCACTTGATCTCATACACATGGTAATGGCAACAGGAAGTCATGTATTCTTCACGATCAGTATGAATAGATTTCCATTTCTCTGAGACTAGAGGTGGGAAAGAGGAGATGGTCTTGGTTAAAGTACCCAGATTCATGCTCTTCTTATCATTTTGGTAGATATTCTTAAATATTATTTTTCATTTGTTATAGTGCCTCAGGAACCTTCCAGAGACTTTGTATGTTAAAAAATAACTTTTAGCAGTTTCACTCAAGAGTCAGTCTGTGGATCTCCTTTTGGTGTCATGAAAGATGTAAAACTTTTAAAAATCTATATTTTCTGAGTGTCAACATTTTATAGATTTGTATTGTTTCATTTCTGAGTTACCCTTTTACTATTTTGTGAGGTCTTTTAATGAACATAGATTCTTAAATTTAGTAAAGTCCACTTAATCATTTTTAGTGTTACTCTTTTTGTATCCTAAGAAATGATTACCTACTTGAAGGTCAAGAAGATATTTTCTTAATTTTTCAATGTTTCACTTTTACCTATTAGAGCAAAATTATTCTGTAGTATGATGTTCAAGTACTGGTATGGAGAAAAAAAGGATTTTTTTCTCCCACAGAATGTAATTTAATTCTCTGCATCTTCTCAGATCACAATGGAATAAAGTATAAATTAACAACAGAAAGACCAAAAGAAATTATATAAATACATGGAGACTGAATGATACACTCTTGAATGAGGACTGGATCAGAGAAGAAATAAAGGGAGAAATAAAAAAAATTCCAGGAATTAAATGAAAATAGAGACATGATGTAACAAAATCTATGGGACACCCTGAAGGTGGTGTTAAGAGAAAAATGTATAGCACTGAGTGCCCACATAACAAAAACAGAAATTCACCACATAAACCACCTAATGACACACCTCTATGATATAGAAAGACAGGAACAATTTAATCCCAAAGCAGGAGATAATTAAAATCAGAGCAGAAATCAATGAATAGAGAATAAAAAATACAAAGGATCAACAAAACAAAAAGCTGGTTCTTTGAAAAGAATAACAAGATTGACAAACTCCTAGCCAGCCTACCCAAAAGAAAGAGAGAATCAACCCAAATTATTACAATCAGAAATGAAAAAGAAGATATCACCACAGATAGTGGGGAAATTCAGAGGATCATCAGAAACTATTTTGAGATTTTATATTCCAATAAACTGGAAAACATAGAAGAAATCAACAGATTTCTAGATACATACGACCTACCTAACTTGAACCAAGAGGATACAGAAAACCTAAACTGACCAATAACAAGCAAAGAGATAGAAACAGCAATAAAAAGCCTGTCATCAAAGAAAAGCCCAGGTTCAGAGGGATTTCCAGGTAAATTCTATAAAATCTTTATAGAAGAACTAAACCCATTACTTCAGAAGTTCTTTTGTGAAATTGAAAGAGATGGAATTCTTCCAAACTCCTATGAGGCCAGTATCACATTAATACCCAAACCAAATAAAGATACCTCAATAAAAGAAAATTACAGACCAATATCATTGATGAATAAAGATGTAAAAATTCTAAACATAGCACTAGCCATGCATATTCAAAACCACATCAAGAAAATTGTATACCATGACCAAGTTGGTTTCATCCCAGGAAAGCAAGGCTGGTTCAACATATGCAAATCAATGTTATTTGCCACATAAATAGAATTAAGAACAAAAATCACATGATCATCCCAATAGATGCAGAAAAAGCATTTGACAAAACCCAACACCTACTCATGTTAAAAACACTGCAGAAAATCAAAATAGAAGGAACGTACCTCAACATCATTAAGTCAATATACAATAAACACAAATCCAGCATAATATTGAACAGGGAAAAACTGTGGGAATTCCCTTTAAAATCAGGAACAAGACAAGATGTCCACTGTCACCACTCCTTTTCAATATAGTCCTCGAGACTCTTGCCAGAGCAATAAGACAAGAGAAGGATATCAAAGGAGTTCAAATAGAAAAAGAAGAATTAAAATTATCCTTACTTCCAGATGACATGATCTTATATCTAGAAGACCCAAAAACCTCAATCAAAAGACTACTAGAGTGGATTGACAAATTCAAAGAAGTAGCAGGATGCAAAATCAACCTAAAAAAATCAGTAGTTTTTCTATATACCAACCATGAATCTACTGAGAAAGAAATCCAGAAAACATTTCCACTCAAAATAACCTCAAAACCAATAAAATACCTAGTAATAAACCTAACCAAGGAGGTAAAAGACCTGTACAATGAAAACTATAAAACACTAAAGAAAGAAATTGAAGAAGATCTTAGAAGATGGAAAGATTTCCCTTGCACTTGGATAGGCAGAATAAATATCAAAATGGCCATTCAACCAAAAGTGATCTACAGAGTCAATGCAATCCCTATCAAAATATCATGTCATTCTTCTTAGAACTAGAAAAATCAGTCATAAATTTCATATAGAGAAATAAAAGACCCAGAATAGGCCAAGCAATTATCAGCAATAAGAACCATGCGGGAAGCATCACAATTCCTGACTTCAAATTATACTACAGAGCCATAGTAATAAAAACAACATGGTATTGGCACAAAAACAGACACATAGACCAATGGAACAGAATAGAAGATACAGAAACAAATCCATACACTTATAGCCAATTGATTTTGGACAAAGCTGCCAGAAACATATGTTGGGGAAGATAGCCTTTTCAACAAATGGTGTTGGGAAAGCTGGTTACCCATTTGTAGAAAAATGGAACTAAATCCTTACATCTTACCATTAATGAGAGTCAACTCAAGATGGATCAAAGACCTGGAAATTAGATCAGAGACTGTGAAGCTACCAGAGTAGTGCACAGGTCCAACACTCCAATATATAGGCACAAGTAGAAACTCCCTCAACAAGACCTTCAAAGCTCAGGAAATTAAAACAAAAATTAATAAGTGGGATGTCATTAAACCTAAAAGTTTCTGCACATCAAAGAAAGTACCAAGAATCTAAAGAGAAAGCCTACAGAATGGGAGAGGATCTTTCCCAGCTATCCCTCTGATAGAGGACTAATATCTAGATTATACAAAGAACTTAAAAGACTTTACACTTAAAATCCAATCAATAAATAGGCAACTGAACTGAATAGACACTTCACAAAAGAAGAGATACAAATGGCCAATAGACACATGAAAAATGTTCAACATCATTAGCTATCAAGGAGATACAAATCAAAACTACACTGAGATTCCAACTAACTCCAATCAGAATGGCAATCATCAAGAAGTCAAAAAACAATAAATGTTGGCAAGGATGTCGGGAAATAGGAACTCTTCTACACTGTTGGTGGGATTGCAAATTAATTCAGCCACTATGGAGATCAGTGTGGAGATTCCTCAGAAAACTGGGAATGGATCCACCATATGTTCTAGCTATGGGTAGCCTTCCCAAGGGACTAAAATCAGAGAACTACAGTAATATATGGATACCCATTTTCATAGCAGCACAATTCACAATAGTCAAATTATGGTACCAACCTAGGTGTCAATCAACAGATGAATGGATTACAACATTATGGGAAATACACAAATGGAATTCTACTCAGCAATAAAGAAGAAGAAAATTATGTCATTTGCAAAAAAATGGAAGGACCTGGAGAATATTATGTTAAGTGAGATTAGCCAGTCACAGAAAGTGAAGGGTCATATGTTTTCTCTAATATACTCAAGTTAGTGAGTAATTGGGATAACAGAGGGACTCCAGATAATGGAGGAGAAATCTCAGTGGAGCTAGGGAGGTGGTCTAAAGGTAAGGGAGGAGGAAGCCTGAGGTTCATTAATGGAAATACTACCATTGATTATGTGTACATATATGAATATACCAAGGTTGATCTCAGTACTCTGTATTGGGAAGGGGGGAAATGGGGAGTCAGGGGGGCCCTCCATGTGTTCTGTGCATGTATGTCTTATCAACATGACTTACAGTATGATGTGAGACTATAATGCTCCAATAAAAGCATATTAAAAATTAAAAAATAAAATTTTATTTTGCACTAAAAAAACCTTAAAGGCAGCATTAAAGGCTCAGGTTGTTAAATTAATATGCTTGCTGTGCCTCCATGTTGGAATCTTCATCGTAAATGATATATATATAATAACATTCATTATGTGACAACTTTGTTCATAAGTTTATATGTTGCCTGCAGAACATTTTATAGAACTTTCAGTCAGACATTTCACTTTCTCCATTCTTTGGTCAAAGTCTAACTTAATAATCTGTGTCCCTCAGTAACATCCAGGGGTCAAGTTTATTGTTCTGAACACTTCTAGTAGTAACATATCCTTACTCATGCCATTTCTCTTTTATATACTCTCTGCTCTGCTCATACGTCTATACCCAATCTTAATTTGATCTCTTCCAGGAAGCTTTCTTTTTTTTTTTTTTTTGCAGTACCGGGGATTGAACCCAGGGGCATTCTACCTCTGAGCTACAACCCCGGCCCTATTTTTTATACTTTATTTTGAAACCGGGTCTCATGAAGTTGCGGAGGGCCTCACTAAGTAGCTGAAGTTGGCCGCGAACCCGGATCCCCCGGTCTCAGCCTCCCAAGTACTGGGATTACAAGTGTGCACCACCACACCTGGCCATAAAGCTTTCTTGATCAATTGAGAACTAAGTGTTCTAGTTATACTGTAGAGTTCCTGTGCTACTGATATCACTCAATTACTGTTGAATATTATTTGTGCTTATAAAATGATTTAGCCATAGAATATATGAATTAAAAGAAGATGCTTTCTCTTACATCTCTTGTCTAAAATGGTGTACAGAATGATAAGTATTCAAAGAGTGTTTTAGAGCAATCTTATTGGCACAATATGATTATGCATCATAGTGAGATTCAAAGTGATGCAGTCATCCATGAGCACAACATCTCCTAATCCCCTCCTGCTACCCCAGTCCTCCTTTCCCATACATGCTAGCAAGGTTTCTAATAATACCTTCATATATGGACATATTATTTGGTTTGTTTCTTTCCTCAGGTTTTATTTTTCCCCTCCCATCCTCCATTCCCTGATTCCCTTCCATTATATCTATGATAGGTGGAAGACATAGAACTGAAAAAAAAGTGATTATGTTTATTGTCAGGTTTTGAATCCTAATTAAGTTTGTAATGACTTTAAGAACCAGGGAGTTGGCCTTGATAGTACTACCTACTCTCTGCATAGCATTAAGTAAATATTTCTGCCTAAATTATTTCTCTACAAATGAAATGAAATCTATTAATATGTTTCTCTATGAACTTCATAACCCAATTAGATATATCCTTAGAAAAATTTTAAATCTTATCTTGAAAGGCATAAATCATCATGTAAAAACAACATTTAGCTTAAAATTTAATGGAGATAGTCATTAGAATATCCAAGTATACATAGTAGAAATTATGAGGAAAACAGTGTGTTTTATTACAAAGTGACAAAAAATTTTCATTCCTCCTACCTATAAAATGTCTAAATAATTTTATTCTTCTCCCATTGTTTTCTCTTTTTTTCCACAAAAATTCCTTATTAGAAATTTCAGAAAAAAAATAACTGGAGGAAAATGCTTTCCTATGTTGCAGTAACTAGAGAGTGTGTATATTTATGAAAGAGGGAAAAGAGGATACATTTGGCGCAAATAAATAAAATCAGGAATAAATAATGTTCATTTTTAACAGACTATTTCTTCATAATAAATAAGAAATGTTTCATTCACTTACCAACTGAATTCCAGTAGGTCCCCAAGGAAATTAGCTCAGTAATAATAGGATGCTTCTGTGGAAACCTTATTTTAATGGTTAATGCAAAAATATCTTCTAATTCTTCCTTATCTTAAAAAGGACACACCCCATGATACCTGAGTATTGAATGTCCTAGACATTATTGTTTGTGTATATGTGGGAGTTAATTTAAATAGATAGGATTTGAATGTACAATTGGGGTTTGGGTGACAAAAAGACACAAATACTGAATCTTCAGGTAATCCAACAACCAAAGAAAATGGGACTTTATTTTCTGTTAATTTATTGCAGAATGAGCGAATGCTTGAGACAAGCTGATGCATGAAGCTGAGTTAGTGAAGGCAAAGGAAATTTAAAGTCTGTATTCTAGAATGACTAATAATTATTGAGTTAGATGGAAATAATTTAGTGTAGAATTAGAGAAAATAAGATAGTTCTGATGGATGTGTCAAGATAGAACTTGATGAAAGCTAAGGATCACCTGTATCGGGCCCCAGTGAAGAGTGCTTTGCTTAGATGAATGAGTATGTGACTAGTGACCAGCAATTTCACAAGAGAAACATGCACTTTCAAACCACATTGTTCAAATATATAGCATTGCATTTCTTCCAAATCCAAGAAAATATATTGACTGTTATTAAGACTAAAATAGAAAAAGTATAATTTTTAAAATTTTCATCATTGAAAACTTAAAATATCTAGAATCAATTCTTTACTGAGGTGATATAAAATATGTAAAACATCATCTGAAAAAGTAAACTGAAGCTTACAGACAAAAGTAAATGCAAAATGGCTGAGTCTCGCTACCATATAATAAAATGTATTCTAAAGCAGAAACAATTAGATGCAGAAATATTCAGGCAGATCATTGAACTACAAAAGATAGCCATGGAAATTACTTCATGTCAGCATATTAATGATCATGGATTTGAACCATCTTTTTTCTTGTTGGCTTGCTGCCACGAGATGGTGTTAGTGATCAATAATGCATGGAGATCTTGGAAATTGAAATGAATGGACTTATAGCCCATCCAGACCTTAGCTGTTCATAGGAAGAAGTTTTCTGCTTATAAAATACCTGACTGTATAAAAAAGGACTTCACAATGTAAACTCCACTGAGCAATGTATGACTCTCCATAGAAGCATGTTAATGGAGAAAGCCAGGAAAGATGTCCCAGTATAAATATGCAAAGACATGAAGAAAGCTAGGTCTGTGAACAACCACAAGTCAAATCTTTGATAATTTGTAGATTGAAATCTTGGTGGTGTTGGCAATTCTAATGAGAAATAATAATCAGAATCGGTTTCTCAATGAAGTCACCCATGAATAAGTCAATGGGAGGTGGGAGGTGTTTGGAATCATTATTGTTCTGCCCTTATTAAATTTATTTAAAATTTTTAAGCATACAAGGCTTTAAATATTTAAAAAGCCTGGTTTATTCTGATAAATACAATTTTTAGAGATAGAAGTCAACTTATTTAATGAGTTTCAAAGGGACTTTAATTGTGATTCCTGAACTGTCTTTCTTTCTTTACTTGTTTTGTTTTTCTAAATAAGAGTGTTTCCAAATATGGCAATCCTTAAATTCTCTTGTTTGTTCTACATATGGTTTGAATACATATTTTCCTTTGTAATTCAACAGACCCTAAAAGATGTCATTCTCTCTCTTTGTGCTTCCCATTCCTTGCTGGACTCTTTTATCTTCTCAGCAACGTCTGCTGAGCATCCATTTGTCTGTCTGCAATTGTCATACTGACTTTCAGTCCTCTGACATCCTTCTGGCTATGCTGAAAACCTGTGTGTCAAAGCTCATGACAAGAAGAATGTACAAAACAGAATTTGGAGCAAAATGTTCCTTTTTCAGTAATGCTGACAAACCTCATTATTTCCTGCTCATTAATGTCACTGACCCTCTGTTTCACCTGCTTCTACCTGACTAGACTTCTAATACCTGCCTACTCTTTCCTGCTCTCAGCTAACTTTGCTGAACTTAGTCTTTACTCCTTTAAGTCAAGTCAAATAATAATTGATATAACCCTCAGAATACCCACCCTCCCAGAACATTCTTTGTTTATTTGGTATCTAGATTTGTCCTGGTCTAATCCTATTGCCAAGTACTATTTAAATTAACTATATCTTCTACCACAATCTCACCAAGCTATCATTTTGTATTGAGTACCATGCTTATAAAAAATAGCTCATTTAGACCACAAATTAACCCTGAAATACAGGCTTTCTATTTCTACACAGATTAGAAGAAAACATTGTCAACAAGACTAAACAACTTGTTTTGTGTTACGTGTAAATAATGGAGTCAGGAGTCGTTGTCTATCTGATTTCAATACTATTCTCCATTTACTACATTCATAGACAGGTTAAACAGGGATATTATAAATTAATCCACAGTTCTCAAAGGGAATTGTTCATCTTCTCACTGTGTGTGGGCCTCAAATTACCAGGTTCCAAGGGAACAAGTCAACAAATTCAAAGTCTGAACAAGTTTAAAAGGCAACATTTATGTTAATATTATAGTTTGGATATAGACTGTCCACTGGGAAAACTCATGTATTGGCAATTCAAAAATGTTTCAAGGTGGAATAATTGAATCATGAAGGTCTAATCTGATCAGTGGTTAAGTTCATTGATGGATTGATGGGATTTTGGGGTGTGGCTGGGGGAGGCAGGTTATTGGGGTGTGGCCTTCAGGTGTTGTAATTGGGGGTATGGAGATACATCCATTGTCTTCTCCTCTTGCTCTCTCTGCTTCCCACCACCATGCCCTGAACTCCACAGATGTGACCGGGCCTAACATGGGCTGAAACCACTGAAACCTCCAGAACTGTGAGCAAGTAAATCTCCCTCTAAATTGCGGTAGTCAGGTATTGTGGGTCACAGCAATGAGAATGTTGACTGAAACAGGTAAGTAAGCACTGAACAGTTTCGCCATATAAGCCAAAAAATTAGAAAGTAAAAAATATATACATGTAGACATGTGTACATATACATACATTCATATATCTATGAATATAAATAAGTGTGCATATTTATATGTGGGGAGGGAATTTTATAATTGAGGCTCAATATAATGACTACTATTTATTCACAGGCTTATTATTTATTGGATTATCTTAATAAATAACTTTAAAATACCACACTGCTTTATGTAGCAAGCAAGAAAATTAATGGCAAAAATAAAACCTTAAAGGAAAATCTTTAGTTTTCTATTAATTCAATTATCATTAATCACTCCAATATGAAATTTGCCTTTGTAAAAGCTGAGAATTAAGCACAGTTATGATAAAAGGAGTTTGTGGAAACTATAAATCATGTCATAAGTATAAATGTAATTATTTTTATCCAATAATTTTGTGGGTACATATAAAGTTTTTACAAAGTATATTATTTTCCATTGAATAAACTATAAATATTATATGATCCTAAGAAACTGACTCATTGGAACTGAGAATATTAGAATTGTGCTTATTATATAAACTTCTGTTAACTTTGTCACCCACTAAATTTGTAAACACATTTTAAGCATTAATTAACCAGCTAATTTATCAAATTAGCTACCCTTTCTTCCCTTTAAATGATTCACATTCAATACTTTTAAGAATAAAGGAATATATTGTATTCTTACAAAATATCAAAGATTTGTAAATTTTTGCCAGGAAGTAGATGCCATGATGTGTTAAAATTTACTCATGCCAGTAGCATACTTTCCCAAGTTCTCCGGTTTATTCTGTGCTGTGATGCTTTTCTTTTTTCTGAATTATTGTTTGCAATTAATATCTGAACAGTAACACATATATTATTTTCAGAGGCTGAAATTGAGTTCAAATCTAAAATTAGCACTTGTCATTTCATTCACCTTAGTGGATAAATATTTGTTTTGCTCATATTTATATTGAGTAATGGGGACATTAAAGAAAAATATCCTCCTGAGTTTAAGTACTAGCCTTTCCCAAGCTGTTCAATTTGGAGCATGATTCTTATCCTCACCAGGCTTCAGACTCCTCTTCTGTGAAATGGAACTACACAAGCAATAAACATGGGTGAGGTGCTGCTTAGCACAGGAAGTTCCTCTGTCATACATAACTGTCATTCTTATCGTTTTGGCTACTTTTACTATCGTATTTAGAGTTCACCAGTTAAATTTAATCGTATTATATTTTAGTAATTATTATGTATTAGTTTATATTACATACTACCTCAACTCTAAAATAGGATAAGAGGAATAAGAAAAATGATTTCACTGATTCAAATAAGTCACATATAATTGAAATTTATTTTTATTTAATCAATACCAAAACCCTATAATCAGTACATTATTATTAAAAGGCTTGTTTTTAACAGAATATGGGAATATTTTGTTTGATTGAATTTTCGCAAGAAAAAGCTGAGGAAATGACATTGTGCAACTAAACTATGCTCTTCCTTTCTTACCACCACAATGAGTATTTGATGGCTAGCTAGAATATGTATGTTCAAAGCTGGTGTGTGTGTGTGTGTGTGTGTGTGTGTATGTGTGTGTGTGTAAGTGTATGTTTGTGAGTGTGTGTGTGTGTTTGTGTGTATGTGTCAGCTGTTTGTACCACTTCCACTGAAGTTGACCATTTTCTGATATTTATCCGATTCTGTTATCAAAATCTATCATTTTGTCGGCAGTAATAATATCAGCTAGGGTACTCTTTTTCATTGATTAGTGTATCTATTTTTCTTAAATTCTATACTTGCAAAGCTGTCTTGTGTACTCTTTTCTACATCCCGGTAATCTTAAGTTATTATTTGTGGTCTAAGTATTCACAGTATTTTTATATACTGTATCATAGGAGACAAAGATCAATATGCTAATAGTGTCAACAATTTCTGAGGTAGGTTCTCATTTGACTGTACTACTTTAAGCAGTATTAGAAAACAATTTGTGCTTTAGGGTTTTTTTTTTCTGCCATTTAAAATGTATCCTCTTAGAAGATATTTGATAACAACAAAAATGCTTTACAACTGGTTGCAATATGCACAGGTGCCTGACTAAATATTAATTGTGTTTCATTTTGTCTTGTGTTTTAAATGTTTATTCTTAATTAAAATATTAATGGTACATATGGTGTAGAGTGTGATATTTCAGTACATTTATACAATGTGTACTGATCAAATAGAGTAATAAATTTTTTCATCTCATCATTGCTTTATGCTTGGAGACCTCAGCTGTTCTTTTCTAGGTCTTCATAAAATAAATACTAGATTATTATGAACTATAGTCACCCTCCTGGGTTGCAGAACACTGGAACTTATTTTTTTCTCTTTGTATTTTGGTAGGTATTATCCAAACTCTCTCTACCCTCTACCCTTCTACTCTACAGTAATTACTATTCTTTCTTCTATTTCTTTCTACCTTCTACCGTCTACCTTTTTCCCTTCTACCTTTTACCTTTAGTAATTACTATACTTTCTTGTACTGTGAGGTCAACATTTTTAGCTTTCACATATGAGAAAAAACATGCAGTATTTTTCTTTCTGTGCCTGGTTTATTTAATTTAACATAATGTCCTCCATTTCCATCCATTTTGCTGCAAATGAAAGTATTTCATTATTTGTATGTCTGCATAATATTCTGGTGTGGTTATTCAGGGTCCTTTGGGGCTTTCATCTGACTGTTTTTTCTATTTTTGTGAAGAATGCTATTAGTATTTTAAAGGAAATGGCAATTGCATTGAATGTGTAAATTGCTTTGGGTACTATAGACATTTCACAACATTAATTCTTCCAATTCAAGAAAATGGGAAGTCTTTCAATTTGGGGGGTCTTCCTTTTTTTTCATCACTTTTTTGTAATTTTATTGAAAAGGTCATTCACATTATTGAATAGGTCTGTTTTCATGGACTATTTTAGCTGCTGTGAGTGGGATTACTTTCATGATTTTCTTCTCAGCAAGTTTGTTATTTATGTATAAAAATACTACTGACTTCTGTATGCTGATTTTTTTCTTCTGCAACTTTACTGAATTTATTTATTAGTTCTTGTAGTCTTTTGATGGAATCTTTAGGTTTTTCTATATATAGATTCATGTCATCTACAAACAGGGATAATTTTATTTCCTTCCTATTTGTATATCTTTTGTTTCTTTTGCTTCCCTAATATCTTTATCTAAAACTTTCAGTCCTATATTGAATAAAAAGTGAGGGAAAGGGATATACTTTTCTTGTCTAGATCTCAGAAGAAATGTGTTCTACTTTCTCCTGTTCAGTATTATGTTAGCTGTGGGTTCGTCATAATTCATCGTTATTATTTTGAGGTATGTTGGCCTTTAAACATAATTGTTTCAGAAATTTTATCATAAAGAAATGTTGAATGTTATCAAACGTTCAAATGTATAAGTAGAGCTACTCCTGTATGGTTTTGGTTTCAATTGGTGTGGAATATCTTTTTCCATTCCTTCACTCTCAGTCTTTACTGATGAAGTGAGTTTCTTGTAGGTAGTATATCACTGGAATTTGTTTTTTATTCATTCAATTGGTTTATATCTTTTAATTGTGGAAGTTCATTGTTTAAATTCAAGGTAATTTACAAATAAAGAAATATTCTTGTCTCTTTGTTAATTTTCTTCCAATATTTCTTTTGTGCTTTTATGGGTGGATTATAGTCTCATATCACAATGAAATTCAAGTTGACCATAACACATGCACACAGCACTTGGTCCTGTTTTCTTTTCCCCCTCCCATGTTTATCTTGGTACTTTGGTGGTTTTTTTTTTTTTTTGTCTTGATAAGGATTGTTTCTTTTCTCTTTCTCTTTGTGTATCTGCTGTTCCAGTGAGTTTCAAACTATCACAGGTTTTCGTGATGTTAGTTATATTTCACTTCTAAAGGTAGGACTCCTTAAAGCATCTTTTCAAAGACTGGTCTGGTAGTAATGCATTCCCTCATTTTTCTCCTTATCTTTGTAAGGCTTTATTTCTCCATTTGTGTAAGATAGCTTTGCTGAGTATAGTACTTTGGGCTGGTAGTTTTATTTTTTTTCTTCAGAACTTTGAGTGTGTCATCTTATTCCCCTCTACCCTGTGAGGTTTCTGATGAGAAATTTGCTGTTAGCCTAATGGCATTTCCCTTAAATGTGACTTGGTGATTTTCTCTTGCTGTTTGTAGAATTCTCTTTGTTTTAGACTTCTGGATGAACTATAATATGCTGCAGAGGAGATATTTGTGATCAAATTTCTTTGGGTCCTTTGGACTTTCAGACCAGAATGTTTTCCAATTATTAGGGTGGATTTTTAGCTAATATTGAATAGATGTTTTGTGCCTTTCCCTTTCTCTTTTCCTTCTATAACTCACATAATTTTGGTATTAATGTGTTTAATAATGTCCTATATGTCTTGGAAGTTATTCTCACTATTTTAATTTTTATTTTCTTCTCCTATTTTCTTTTTATCTGACTAGGCTATTTCCAAAGACTTATCTTCAAGTTTAAAAATGAGCTAAATTATGATAAGACTATGATACACCAATAAAAGTATTAAAATAAATAAAAGAAAAAAGAAATTCTTTCTTTTGTTTCATCTAGTCTGTTGTCGAGGCTTTTACCTACACTTTTTATCTGACTTATTGAGTTTTTCATGTCCAAAATCTCTTATTTCTTTTTCTTGATCTCTTTGTTTTTGCTGAATTTCTAATTCACATCATGAATCTTTTTTAATCTCATTTAATTGTCTACAGTCTCTTGTACCTGAGTTTTCTTAGATTCATTGTCTTGAATTCTTTTTCAATCGCCACACCAACATTGTTTTCACTAGGGCCTGTTGCTAGACAGTTATTGTGTTTCTGTGGAGGCATTGTGTTATATTCCTTTTTCAAACTTCTAGTCTCCTTTCAATGATATTTGTATATCTGGATACGTTGCCTCTACCAATTTTACAGAGTGGTTTTTGTCATGGTGCATGTGGCAACAAGGTCAGGGAGCCCATCTGTCTTTGCAAGTTGTATGGGGTGGGATCAAACAGCCCAGGCAAGAGTGGTGCACACAGCACTGCTTTAAGGCATCTGCTATGTGGTCACTACAGCAGGAACATTTATGGTGCTGAGTGCCCTTGTCATATTCCATGGGCCATGCAAGGCTGGGGCCATTCCAGAGCACCTGGGCAGATGTAATGCAGTCCATGTATCAATGGTAGCAGAGCAACAGTTGGTATCCATGGGTTGTACGTAGGCTAGACAGAGTGCTTGCGCAATGCCACCTGTCAGACTCTGGGGACTCCATGGAGGTGGGCCCCACTCTATTGGCTTTGGCAGGTGTGATACATCTTGTCTGGTAGTGGAGGTGGAGGCAGAGTGCCTGTGCAGTGCAAAGTGTAACTGTCAGTCTTTGAAGACGGTGTAGTGGTGGGGTCACTCTAATGTACCCAGGTGACATGGTATCACTCCTGAAGTGCACAAATGTCATATCTGTGGGCAGCATGGATGTGGGGCCACACGGGCAGCTCAGGAGGGGGAGTTCCAAAGGGCAGTAGGGGTGAGAAAAATATCAGGTTGGCCTCGGACTTCTCCAAATCATTTGATGTTGGAATCTTCTGTGTATTAAATCCATTTTCTCCTTCACCCTTAAACCTTTGATTTATACCATTCTCTCCACCTTGGTCTTGAATATGCATGGGAGAACTTTAAGTATTAAGTTAGAACTTTATTTTATTAAGTATTAAGTATTAAGTAAGAATTTAAGTATTAAGACAGAGCTTATTTTGTACTACATGGTCATATTCATCTGACACTTCTCCAACCCCTCGTTCAAGTCTGGTAATGTCTCTCCAATTTGATGCTCTGCAATTTGAATAAACATTTAATGATGATGTGCTAAATGAATAAACTAAAAATAAGTTATGCTAGTGCATTATAATTATATTTGTCTGCTACAATACTCTATGTATTATATCACAGGGAAAAAAATTCTGCAATTCATTTTTGTATCTCATGCATGTAATACAGTTAGCTTCCCTACCTAATAGGGAATCTAAAAGTGTCATTTGGGAAACTCTACTTGCCAAATTTTCAGATCATGAAAATGATGTGGACTAAACTCTTCTGTTCTGGCAATAGTCTGATGTCTTATCATTACTGGGCAAAGAGAAAATACAATCAAGAAAAATTTGTACAAGCATTGTGTAAGGCCACCAAGACCTTCCGTTTATGCTGGGCATGATAATGGTGAAATAGCACATAGAACAACCCCTAGAAGAGTCCTGGAAATCTTGTGGATATAATATAAGATTTAAGACCTTGGGTTTCATATTAATTTTTCCACACATGTCTATACACATAGTCACTTAGAGTTTTATTTTCTTTCTTTGTTAAGAAAATAGCATTTGCTATAAAATAATGTGTTTATAAAAGTATATAACATAAAAGAGTAAAAAGAAGGAAAAAAGAAAAAATGTGCATCTTATTGCCTATTATAAATCGCTACAAATTCTAAACATAATTTTTCTATAATAGATAGACTATGAAATAAAAATTTAGTTTTGCCTAAGTTAAAAATAGTAAAAAACGAAACAAAACTGTAGAACTACTAGACATCTCTGTATAAAGATAATACTTCCCTAAAACCTCTGATGTAAAAATGTTATGAAAAAATTGTTTAGAGTGCTTTTCATCAATAATTTCAATAGTGAACGTTAACTTTTGACGCCATATGAAAGTTGAGGATGTTCGAACCATGATTCTTAATACCTTTACTCCTTGAACTGCTTAATTTTGGCTACTATGGCTTTTATTAGGTATTTATTTATTTATTTATTTATTTATTTATTTCATACTGGAGATTGAACCCAGGAGAATTCTACCTCTGAGCTACACTCTCAGCCCTTTTAATTAATTAATTAATTAATCAATTTTTGCGGTATCGGGGATTGAACCCAGGGGCATTCTACCTCCGTGCTATGCCCCCGGCCCTATTTTTTATACTTTATTTTGAAACCGGGTCTCACAAAGTTGTGGAGGGCCTCACTAAGTAGCTGAGGCTGGCCGCGAACCCGGATCCTCTGGTCTCAGACTCCCAAGTACTGGGATTACAAGCGTGTGCCACCACGCCTGGCTCTATTTATTTATTTATTTTTGAAACAGGGTCTGGTTAAGTTACTGTGTACTGGTCTAGGCCTATGATGCTTCTGTCTCAGCCTCCCAAGTACTAAGATCACAGGTATGTGCCAATGTCCAGCTAAGTCCATATTTTTAAGTGATTAACACTAGTAACACTTAAATTCTTGACTTAGAACATGATTTAGGGAATTCTTGGTATGTCTTTTCTATTTCCTGAGTTATTCATGTTGAGTACATCTGCCTGATCACTATACTTAAAAGTAGTCATTTTAACTATGCAAAAGATCTCCTTATGTTGTTTTCTAACATCAAATGTTCTTCAAGAGCAGTCTGAGACCATTTTGATTTTTTTCTTCTACCTATGTAAAATTTATTCTTTATGTCTGATTTTATACAGCTTCATTTCAAAAATAATTTATTTAATTTGAATATGTTTCAGCATTGATTGCTCAAGTTTGCCAGAACATATGTCCTTATAATACACAAATCCTGTTCTTCATTTCAGGGAAGCATATTATAACTTTTCTATGTTTTTCTATTCCATTTATTTCTCTATGTTAGAAAGAAGACTTATTTTGTTTGATCAAATTTAGCCTCTTTTTCTAGTTGTCTTTGTCACCCATAATCACTGAAATTATCTATAGCTATTCTCTGTAGAAAAGTTTTTCTCAGTAATTTCATTTTTTAGTCACATCTATTCTCCTTTTAATTTCTTCCTTTGGTTTAATTGTTGGTCTTGCTATTGTTCCACAATTTCTTCCCTTGTGTCAAAATTATCTTTTTTTTTCTTCATCTCATTTATTTTAAACCATTCTATTTTTGTAAACTTATTTTATTAAATTTAAAATATTATTATGTTGTTATATACTTCATAGATAAAACTAATGGAAAGGATGTGGCAAGAAAATCATGAATAATCAGGAGAGTTGTTCTGTTTGTGAGTTATAAATGCTCTTGGAAAAGTTGGGTACACTGATAACAAATAGCCTTGCAGATTTTGTGTGAGATTAACTATAAACTTTGTTTTAGATTTATGCAGACTTATGGGAAATATTGAGGTATTTCAAGAAGAGCACAATGAGGCCTTAAATGAATTAACAGAAAATTACATTTTATTGGTGATCAAGCTTATATGAAGGAAAGTCCATTAGAAAATTATTCATGATAATAAAAACACCACCCACTCTTAGAAAATGGCCTTCAACTTAATAACTACAGTAACTATTAAAGTCCAGAACTGTTTTATACCTGTTTAACATATCAATAACATTGCACTTCAATGAACATGCTTCTTAAAATTCTTCCAGTTAGTCAGGGCCCCACATGAACTCATTCCAATAACACATTTCCAGCATGGATAACAACCTACTATTATTTCTGTAAGCAACACAACCCCATGATTGAATTCATGAATGTTAAGTGATAAAAGAAGTTATATTTGTACAAACACATAGCTCAGTAAGTAGCTGGGGTCATTGAAATGGATAGTTTTTAAAAAATAACATTTCTATTATGTCATAGGTTGTTTTAGCTAAAATTAATATATGTTTTCTCCTACTTAAATAATAATTTTGTTTTTTAATTATTACTTTTGCATTAAACAATGCATAATGCAGACTATGACTAAGTGGTTGGTAAAACAGGTGATAAACAATGGTCAACATAAGCAGGACAGGGACTGAATCTCTTTTTTTTTTTTTTTTTGCGGTACCGGGGATTGAACGCAGGGGTGTTCTACCTCTGCGCTATGCCCCCGGCCCTATTTTTTATACTTTATTTTGAAACCGGGTCTCACGAAGTTGCGGAGGGCCTCACTAAGCAGAGAGAGAGAGACTGAATCTCTTATAAGCAGTGATATTTCACTTCTATACTTAGAAGGATGGAATGTTTATCATTTAAAATATTTAGAAAGACATAGGTTTAACCATAAGATTTTATAATTACTAAAAAATTTTATTTAATGATAGGCAACACAGTAATTTTCACATCTCATCTTTGTATTCCAAATAAAGATATTGCACATTAGCAAGTACACAAGAACTCCCCAGTTTCACCCACTGCCTCCTTGGTCTTGATCATCTTATAAACTCAGTGGAAAGCACCATGAGTAACCAGAATACTAAGCATGTGTCAAATGAATAAAGACTGAAATTTTTCAATTAATAACTTAGGATACTCTATTTTAATTAGCTTTTCCATTTCTGTGACCAAAATACCCAAGAAGAACAAGTTAGAGGAATAAAAATCTATTTGGCTCACAGTTTTAGAAGTTCAGTTCACAGTCAGCCAGTTCCAAGGCAGAGACATCATGGTGGCAGGGCAGTGGCAAGGGAGAACTGCTCAGGACAGCCAAGAAGCAGAGAGATAGAACCAGAGGAAAGGATTTAGTTCCCAAGGCCACACCCTCATTGACTTATGTCCTTCAGCCACACCCTACCTGCCTAGGTTCCTACCCAGTAAATGTATTCAAATTGTTAATTCATCAATGAATTTATCCACTGATGAGATTATAGCACTGATTCAAATATTTCACCTCTGGATATTTTTTCATTGCCAATACAACATGAGGTTTCCTGGAAGACATTCTATATTCAATTCATAACACACTCTGATAATACTAGTGTTCTTCATAACACGTTCAGACTTTCTGAGTAGAAATCTCAAAGAGATGTGTCTGTATATTATATTTTTGTACGTTCTCTAGGTAATTTTAGTTCCACAGTTTCTATTTTATTCTTTTTATTATTTCTATCTGGTGTCTCTGTCATTTATACCTCAAATTGTTTTTCTAATTTCTTCATGTTACCTGTATTCCTTTGCATTTCACTGAGTTTTTCTCTAGATTATTATTCTAATTTTTTCAGGCATATCATGTTTTCTTCAAATTGGGATTTATTTCTGTAGAATTTTTGTTTTCCTTTGTGGGGATCATGGTTTCCTTTCCCATTTTTTTGTGTACTTGCATTAATGTCTGCACACAAGGTATATATTTTTTCTTCCAATTTTATGAAGATTTTTGTACAACATGTCTTATTTAAATGGGGTCTAGGATGTTATTTGTGTTTGTGCTTTGAGTTTGGTTGTAAGGAAGCTCAAAATTATAGTCTCTGTGATTCTCTGTGTTTGATGCCACCAGTGTCTATGAGTACCTGAAGAGTCTACACCATAGCAGACCATGACGGTCGCTGCATGAATGTTCAATGTGTGTCTTCAGGCACCATAGACTTGAGCTCTGATGGTATCAGGGCTTCTGTTGGCATGGGATGTGAACAGGATTATCCTCAAGCCCTCAAGCAAGCACAGGCAATGCCAAAGATTGGGGCATCATCAGTCATGATCCTTGAGCCACAGGATGTGAAGGAGACTTTTCCCAGGACTCTCAAGACGAATGTGAAATATTCTTAGGCCTATGGCATTAGTGTCCAGTTATGAGCCACAGGATCAACCAAGTATTTCCTAGGTCTGGCTGTGTGTGCACAATTGGTTCTTGGGTCTTTGACACTGGTAACTGAATTCAAGGTTTTGGAACACAAAGACACCTTCCCTAGTTTCTGTGGAGCAATTACAGTTTGGTGCTGGGACTCATGGAACTGTTAACTACTATTGTATAGCTGTGGGACCCAGGTCATATCTTATCCATCAGATGAGCACAAGTGGTCATGGGGTTTTCAACACCACATCTGTTTACTGTAGAGGAGATATTCCTTATGTTTTCCAGGACATATGCATGCAACATTTGGGCTTCTGGTGCTGGTTTCTATGTTCCTGGATATAAAATATTATAAAGATTTTCTCTATGTCTCATTGGTTGAGCCTGGGTGGTGCTGGGGCTTGTGGCTTTAGTATATGAAATTATAGAGTTGCAGGGCACGGATGGAAATGTTAGGTCACATGGGGAAACCTCTGGGGGTGGTGATGAGTCTTGTTACATTGGTAGCTACAGTCCTGGAACTACAAAGTATGGATAGGCCTTTTTCCTGATCTCCAAATAAAAGCTGGAATGATACTGAGGCTTTAGGCACCAGCAGTCCCAAAGCAATGGGCAGGGAAGGAGACCTTTCCTACATCTTACCAGGTGAGTGTAGATATTAACAGAGTGTAGGGCCACTGGTTGGAATGTTCCTTGGAGCTGTGCATCTGGACTTTGATCTTTTCCAGCTCCTGCACAGATGAGGCTGAGTCTTTGCAACAGTAGCTACTGTCCCAAGCTTTTGGGCTGGGGAAAAGACCTTTTCTGGGTCCTTCCAGGTGAGCACAGGTGTTTGAAGGCATGGGTACCACTTATAGGCACATTCCTGGAGCTGCAGGGCTTGACTGGGAACGCTAATTTCTCCTGGTGGACTGATTTCAGCTGAAGCCAGGACTTTAGAGCAGTGACTACAGTCCCAAGGTTATGGGATAGAGAGGAGACATTCTTTATATTCCAACAGGTAAAGAGTGTTTGGGACTCAGGCTATGCCAGTCACTGGTCCTGAAGCTTCAGGATGCTGAGGGGCCTGTCTTCTGTCCAGTGAGACATACACTGGCCCCAGACTTTTGGCTGGGTCAAGCAATTGGTTACCAGCTCCTGAGCCAAGATGGTGTTTGGCAGTCGCTGTTGTGATAGTTTAAGTCATGGGTGTTGGTTTGGAGGAGAGGAGTCATTTTTAGACCAGTCAGTTCCCTAAACTGGGTTTAAAGCTAGCAATTAACTAGAATTTTCCTGCAGTTAGGACTGCCAGTCAGATGCTTTGGGGTTGGTGGATATTTCCTGTTTAGCCATTGCTAGTAGCATTGGTTCCCCTGATCCAAGTTTGGGAGCTGAGGCTACAATTGTGAATTACTTTGTACTTTTATCTTGGTTGACTTTCTGACTCCTTGTGCCATTTAGGGTTGATGCTACTTCTTTGTTAATTTCCAGAATTCTCCTTCTTTTTTTTTCCCTAGAAATAGTTTCCCTATTCTGCCATGACTCTTCTTGATGACAGAGTTACATGCAAGGTACCCCAGCCATCTTATCATCCCCTATCATCTTGTCTTATTTGTCTCAGGTGTTTTAATCAGGGCTGTTTTTAGATCTTATAATGTTATTTTTATAAATGAACAGCTATTCAAACTCATGTTTTTGCACAGGAACAAGTACTGCATAGTCTTATTCTATCACTTTCATTTTGCTGATCTCCATTTATATATATATATATATATATATATATATATATATATTATTTAAAATAATCTCCAAACTTTGCCAAAGCAACTGAAGCATTTTACATCCTTTGCATCAATATATAAAAACTTCAATTGCTGTACACCCTCACTGACATTTATTTTCCTATTTTTTCTTAAATTGCCACCCTAGTGGATATAAAATTGTACCCCATTCCATTTCCCTATTAAATAGTGATCCTAAGGAGAGTTTGTATGTGCTCATTCTCTCTCTATTTTTTGAAGAAGTGTCTGTCCAAGACTTTTGCACATTTTTAGCCTATCTTTTTATTATCAAATTGAAAGCATTATTTATACATCTTCATACTAGACCCTAATTAGATGTATGATTTTAAATTATCCTCTCATTATGAAGGTTATCTTTTCACTTTTGTGCTAATGTCCTTTGATGCACATAAATTATTAATTTTGATGTCTAATTTATCTTTCTTTTGTTCCCATGCCTTTTTTTTTCTTTTTTTGAGGTTCTAGGGATTGAACCCAGGGGCATTTCACCTTCAAGCTACACCCCCAGCCCCATTTTTTATTCTTTATTTTGAAACAGGGTCTCACTAAGCTGCAGAGGGCCTCACTAAGTAGCTGAGGCTGGTTGCAAACCTGCGATCCTCCTGTCTCAGCCTCCCAAGTACTGGGATTACAAGCATGCGCCACCATACCCAGCTTAATTCCCATGCTTTTGATGTCCTATATTAGAATTCCTGCAAAGGTCATGAAGATTTACCCCTATGTTTTATCTAAGAGATTAATAATTTTAGGCATTATAATTTGGTTACAATTCCATTTTTGAACTTTTTTTTTCTTCACTCATTTATTTTTTTTACTTTTGTTCTTTATTTTTTTATGTTCATTTATTGGTGCATCATAATTATACATTTTGATATATGTCAGAGTATCAACATCATACATGCACACATTGCACATTTAAAAAATATGGTATGATGTAGTGGTCCAGTTTTACAGCTTTATATGGGAATATCCTTTACCATTTGTTGAAAAGACCATTAGATTTCTCAGTGAATGTTCTTAGCACATATACTAAAAACAAATTATCCATTAGTATGGGTGTCTTTCTGGACTCTCAATTATATTCCATTGGCTTCTATGTCTATTCTTATACCAGTACCATACTCTCTTGAGTAGAGTAGCTTTATAGTAAGTTTTGAAACCAGAAAATATAAGTCATTTATTTTGTACTTGTTTTCAATACTTTTTTTTTGCTATTTGAGACCTGTTGCAATTCCATGTGATTTTGAGGACTCTCTATTTCTCGGGGGAAAGGCAATTATTATTTTGATAAGATTTTCATAAAACTCAATATTACTTTGGTTATTACTATCATCCTAATAATATTAAGTCTCCCAATCCATGAATACTGAATGCTTTTCCACTTATATTTCCTCATTTAGAAATGTTTTTGATTATAAATTATATAAATATTTCTCTTATGGTAACTTTTAAAAAATAAAACTATTTGATCAGTGCATTTGTATGTGCATTAATGGTAAGATTTATTTCTACATGTTTTATGCTTTTGGATACTATTGCAAGTGGACATTTTTTCTTTAGATTGTTTAGTGCTGGTATACAAAGTCACAACTGATTTCTGTTGACTGCCCACTGCAAGTTTTCTAAATTTGTGTATTCCTTACCATAATTTATAGGAAGGATCTTGTCATCTGTATGTATAGATTGAGATAAGTACTAATAAGAAGTAAACTTTTTAAATTTCCTTTATGATTTTTACTTTGTCAGATATTTAAGGGTGTTTTTTAAATTTTCTCTTTATTTGTGATTTTGCCAATATTTTTATTGAGCTTAAAATTTATTCTATTGAGATCAGAAATATATTATTATGATACTTATCCATTAATATCTGAGACATTTTATGGCTCAAAATATGGTATATACCAGAGAATTTATTATGTACTTTTAGAATGAGAATTATGCTTTTGTTTGGTAAGGTATTATAAGATAGATCTCTTGGTATCTACAAAAATATATAGATCTATCTATAGATATGTTATACAGTAGGAATATAACATTCTCAATTTTCTGTTTACCTTCTGTCTAGATGATCTACCCATTATGGAACTTTTTGTATTTAACAATTTTTATTATACTGTGTTTATATCCTTATTTTTAGTTATATAGAAAATACAATATTGGAATTGATATTTTCTTAGTTACCTTTTCTAACAGTCTTTATTTCTGCATATGGCTCTGACTTACATAACTGATTTTTTAAATTCAGGTTGAAGTATTCTCTTTACTTTTTGTGCAGCATAGTTGTAGCAGCAAAGAACTCTCTCAGATTTTGTTTACCTGCAATGTATGATTTTTTTTCTTCATTTTTGAAGAATAGTTTTGCTAGGCATAGGAGTTTTGGTCAACAGTTTTTTCTCCTTAGCGCATTTTAAATATATCATGTATTACCTTTAGATTTCTTTAGATTTCATGATTAAAAATTAGAGCTGTATTATTGAAAATTCATTTCACATGATAAGTTGTTTCGTTTTCTGATGTTTTTGAGATTCTTGCTATTTAACAGTTTGATTATGATGTGTCTGTGATGTGAGGTTGATGGAATTTTTGAGCTTCTTCAATGTGTAGTTCATGTCTTTTATCAAATTTGGGAATTTTTGAATTATATTCTTTGGCTCCTTTATGTCTATCTTTTCTTTCTGGGACCCCAATAATCCACTTCAAGTTGTCCCATAGGTATATTAGGCTCTTTTCAGTTTCTTAAATTTTTTTCTGCTTCTAGGACTTGATGATTTCTATTGTTTTATCTTTAAATTTCTTTTTTTTCTGTCTTTTCAAATATGCTTTTGAATTCTTTCAGTTATTATACTTTCCTACTCCAGAATTTTTTCATTGTTATTATTTGCTCCTCTTTATTGATATTATTATTTCTATACATTGTTTTCAAAATGGTTAGTAGACTGTCAATGATAAGAAAGCAATTCTTTTTTCAAATGATGTTCCATATTTGTACCTATACAGTTCTAAAAATGCCATGTATGTAGTTGGTTTATTATTTAACTTTCTGAAATTGCTCCTCAAGGTATTTATAGCTTTGTTATTACCCTCAATATAAAATTGGGGAAAACTTTCATGGTATTCATCTCCTTTTTAAAAATATTACTAATTTTATTATTTTGGTATATGCTGATGCCAGGAGAATAGAATTCACTTTTTGCATGCCCATTTGGAGAATGACTAAAAGTTATTTCTGAGTGAAATATTTTTGTTTTGTTTTTAAACATAACTTTAAGTGAAATAAAAGCTTCATCTTATTCTTTCAGATGGAGTACCTACAATGCTTGAAAAAGCTTCGGCTTTTTTCTAATTTGGCAAAAAATCAAACTCATCATAGTGTTGCTTTTTACAGATACATGTAATGACAATAGAAATTCTCCAACAACTATAAATGTTTTGCCAACCATCATAAAAGCCTGCTGCCTTCTTTCATTTTTAAAAGGTTTTCTCCAAAAATTGGAGAATACAGTGCTTCACTACCATTCAGCCATTGAGAAGTTTACTGGCTTTGAGGAAAGATCTTGGAGCACAGTCAATTGTGTCTTGTCTCTACTTTTTTTAAGATGAAGAAAACCCACTACGACTCAGTAAAAATTTCCTTTATTGTGAAGTACAGATATAAGAGTAAGAGAGGTCATAAAGGTGGCCCTAATGTGATATGATTGTTGTCTTTTCAAAAGAGAAATCAGATCCTTCTCTCCACGAGTACACAGAGAAATAACCATTTGATGGCAGAGTAAGAAGGTGTCCATGAACTCAAAAGAGAGATCTCAGCAGAAATCAACCCTGGCCATATTTTGAGCATGTACTTCCAGCCTATAAAACTGTAAGAAAATACATTTTTGTTGTTTAAGCTACCTAACCTATCATATTTTGTTATGGCAGCTAGTTGACTAATAAGAAATTATACGGCAAAGCAAGATGCAGGATTTTATGGCTTCTTATAAAGCTAAATTAAAACCCTATAATAAATGATAGGAAAGCTTACTAACCATAGAGAAATTGATACTCTACTAAACACTGCACATTATGTAAAAAATTCTAAATTAGACTAATAAGAAATTTGAAAAGTACAACTTGAAGACCTTTCTATGAAAGAAATATATATGGTAGGGGATAATACTCAGATACTATGACATATAAATTAAATTTTGATAATTTAATAGAAAATTAATATTTTCTGTTTTGCTCTGATATTTTGTTTAAATAAAATCATAAAACACAAAACAGAGAGATTTACAATTGAGAAGATCTGAATAAAACTACAAATCATTGAAAAATACCAAACACATGTTATTTAAAATGATATAAACAAATAAATAGCAAGTACATGCTACTGGTGAGATGGGTCTCTTAATTTGATTTGATCCCGGTTAGCAACATAAGCCAAAGGACATAAAAGACTTTGTTTTACTTATCATAATATTCCAATAACTTTCAGAAGCATTAATTTATTCTAAAATAACAGCCCAAAACCATTCAGAACAAAACACTTGGGCTAATTAGATGTGAACTTGAAATCTAGATGCCTGGCAGCAAGCTATTCACCTGAATTCATTTTTTAAAAATACATCCTGTCTTTACTTTCTCTTGGGCTCTGTAGATTGATGCTATTGAGTTTTCTTCTAAATATGGGGCCTAAGCTTATCTGACTGTAGGTTTTATTTGTATCAAAATGTGATAGAGCCAGGAGCTGATGAAATTCTGCACGAAGGTGAATGTCAAAAAAAGTACATGGTTCCTATTCATAGTGCGACACTGGTTTCCTATAATGCAGAGCTTCGATTTAATGGGAGAAAGAGTGAGATCCCAGAGTGAGGATGAAGAAGTTAACTTATTAATAAAATACAAAAACAAACATAAATTTGGAAAAGTATTCAGAAGCAACTGACAGAAAAATTACTATCTTTGGCTTCTTGTACAAATGGAAAGAATTGTTTTTCTGTGTGTATATATGTTTTAAAATATCTCTCTATTGAACCTTTGTGTTGTTATGGGTTATCTATTTTATGTTTTGCTCGAGTTTTCTGGTATCACAGCAGCTTTTATCATAACAACATTTCACACCAATCACATTGAAACTGAAAATTCTAATTCTAACTTGTCAAGGATGAAGAGATGAAATGACAAGAGACAGATATTTGTGCACTGAGAAATGATATTTACTGTACCCTTTGTGAAGCAGATATATAAAATTATGGCTATCTTGGCAATGATGGAGACTTAATACTATTTTTTACAAAAATATTTCAGAAAAATATCATTAATAAAACTCATGTCTCCCGTGATGGCTTGAACATAATTATACTGTAATTCTGAGATTCACTTTTATACAACTGCCTACGTGTCCAAATTCCAGTTTTTATATAACTGCCTCCTCTTCTATTTTTATGCAGTATAATTTTTCCTGTGCACTACCTTAAAACTAGTCATTCATTGGTATCTGTGGGACATTGGTTTGAGGAACTCCTTCACATATAAAAATCCATGAATCCTCAAGTTCCTTATTGAAAATGGTATAGTATTTGTATTTCCTTTATACACCTGTATTTTTTAAATCATATCTAATTATTTATAATAACTAATATAAAAAAATATTATATTGACCTTTAGAGTTGACTTATGCTATAAATAAGTGAATAAAATTTAAGACTGATTTACTTCATTCAGTAGTTTTTCCTTATACATAGTTGTGAATGTTAATCAAAGAATTATCAGTTTCATATAAAAGTACTATTTTTTTTGTTTTTGACAGTGCACTAAGCACAATAAGATTTTATTTTCTGTGAATTCTAATTTGCATGTAAACCTAATAGTTAATCATAATAGTTATCATAATATTCCAATAACTTTCAGAAGCATTAATTTATTCTAAAATAACAGCCCAAAACCATTCAGAACAAAACACTTGGACTAATTAGATGTGAACTTGAAATCTAGATGCCTGACATTGACTCTGCATATGTGAAAATTCAGAATTAAAAATATTTAAAAATCATTAAGAAACTAAAATAAGCTAATTAATATTTATAAAACACTAATACACCAACAACAGAATATACATTCTTCAAGTACACATTGAACATGTAGTTTGGTATACATAATGTATACCAAACTACATGGGACATTGATTCAAATTGTAAGAAGTATATTATCTGTGTACAATGGGATTAAATTAGTAATTAATATCCAAATATCCAATTTTTTAATATGGAGAAATTAAACGACATACCTCTGACCTAACTTCAAAGAAAGTATCAACATGTCAATTTGTGAGATTCACTAACCAGTGCTTAGAGAAAAAAATAGAATATCAATGACCTAAATTCCTAACTTAAGAAATGTGTGTGTATATGTGTGTGTGTGTGTGTGTGTGTGTGTATATTATATATGAAAACAGTGAACTAAAATTAAACTAAAGGAAATAATAATTATAAGGGAAGAAAACAGAAAAATAATGCAGACCATCAGTCAAACTATTAAATCTCTTGTCAGGCTGACAAGAAGACATGATGGAATAAAAAAGCCCCACAAGTCATCAATATTAGTAAAATGGATGAAGATCATATCAATCTTAAGATTTTTTATTTAAGATATCTATTTAGTAAACTAAAAAATTTAGGTGAATTGACAAATATTATGAATGACAATAAATTAGCAGTTCAATCCAGAAGCAATATGTAAACTTGGCAATCTATATCTATGAAAGAAAATATAGATAAAATCTTCACACACACACACACACACACACACACACACACACACACAAACACACACACACACCTCAGTTTTTAATGGCTACTGACAAATTCCACCAAACATTTAAGGAAAAACAATTCTACTTCTATACCTTTTTTTTGGAAATACAGTAGTAGGAACCACTTCTCAATATATTATACAAAGACAGAATTATCCTAACATTTAAACCAATGATACTAGAAGAAGGAAAATGTAAACAGCAAAATCTGTCATGAACATCATACGAAAATATGTAATAAATTTTTAGTCAATTAAATTTAATGACATATGGGAAGTTAATGCATACAGACTAAGTTGTGTTTATCTCAGGAATCCAAGGCTAATTTTAAAAATATCCTATCACCAGACTAACAACCACAGCAAAATTACATATGATCATCTTAAGAATTTCAGAAAATTCAACCTCCATTTATGGTAAAATTCTCAGAAAGCTAGTAATATAAGCAAACTTTTCAATGTGACGAAAGCCATCTATAGAGGAAACTGCAGCTAACTTCATTTTTTTACTGGGGTATTGTAATCATACATCCTGACAAAGTTCTGGGTGGTAGAGGCATACATACACACAATACTTGGTGAGCCCTCCCTCCGTTCCCACCCCACTTCCTCTCCCTCCCCACCTTCCAATGCACAACAACGATTGGCTTTGATAAATTTGTGTAGGTACATTATGTCCTTTGAAGTGTTTCCCTCTTCAAGTCTTCCTCCCCCCCTCTTGCCTTTATATTTAATAATGAACCAACTAAATGTTTTCCCTCAGATTATAAGTGAGGGAAGATATCTGTAATCATAGGAACTTACAAGAAGTAACTAGTGTGTCTAGCAAGTGTGGAAGACATGAAATCAAGATACAAATATAAATATATATATTTTTAATTTTTTTTTAATTAAAAGTGTGTACACTTTTTAATATATGGAAAACTTTTATATTTGGAAAACTTTTATGGATGCTGGAAGATTCATGAGGAAACTGTATTCTTTCCAGATAATCTTTTTCTTTGCAGGTACTTTTGTCCTTTACCTAAAAAACTTGGCATAAGAACTAATTGTAAGATCTTAAATGTTTTACTCTAATTTTAAAATATCTGGCCAGATGTGGTGGCACAAACCAGTAATCCTAATATTTGGGAAGCTGAGAAAGGAGGATGGAGGTTTGAAACCAGCCTCATCAATTTATCTAGACCTTTCTTCAAATATTCTTTTATCTTATTTGTATTTTCACTAAATTATAATTAAAATATTCCTATTTTTCCTCAACCAAGTATCACAATTTCTCATATTAGTTATGTACATATCACAAAGTCCCCCCTTTGTTTAGCTAGGACTTGATTATAATTAGATATAAATAAAAAAATTCTTAGTTTTTGTTTTCTCCTGATTTAATCCAACTTTAAAATATATATTATAAAGAATTAATCAGAAGTTTAGTCTTAATTCTAGGGTTTTAGGAGAACTATAAAGCAGCACAAAACTTCCTGGTTCTAAAATTAGGAGGATCAGTACATCTGTCCCCATTGGAAAAAAAAACATGTTTTTAAATATTTTTCTAAAAATTAATTTCAATTTGGAGTTATCTTATTTAATATCTTTTAGATTTAAATCGTATTTTAACTAAATAATTGAATAATTTTATGATGATAAAACATTGTCAAGTTACTTTATGCTAAGTTTATGTCTATAATTTTGATTAATAGCTGTAAGTTTACTATGAAATATGAAGTTAGTGTTTGATTCCATATTCATAGATTTTATCCCCGACAGTTAAATTGCAAAAGCTATTATGTAAATGTGATATTAAATATAGGATGTTAATTAAAATTTCAGTATATTAAAAACTGTAAAAACTGGTATCATGAGGAAATAGTTTTATAGAATTAACATAATTCAGAAAACCTCTGAATCTAAAAAGGATCTCCACTTTTATTTGGGTGTGGTTTAACATTTCTTAGTCATTAGGTTTCATGTTTAAATTAGCCTATTTGATATATTCTGGTTCAATTGAACTTGAAAAATTCAGACACGAACATAATTTAGTTTGTGTAGCACATTTACTTGTGGCCACAAAAGGTAAGAATAGTAGATTTTGGAGTTACAATATTATGAAAAATGTGAACATGTAACACTGTGTTCAGTTGAAAAACTGGAGGAAACTTGGGATTATAAAACAGGGTGCGTGAAAACTCTGAGCTTGTATAAGCATCATGAGTCTACAGGATGTTGGAGAGGCCAACCTTATAAAATTAGAGTAGGTGGTCTTTAGAAATAAACAAATTCCACCTGAGTGAGAAGAGAGAAAGGCTACTTATTCAGAGTTTGCTATAGGAAATGAATAGACTCCATCTCTCATGTTTGGCAAAAATTAAGATGTTATCACAAGAATGTTATAAGAAAAGCAAAGAGTAGGTGTCTCATAATGTAGAAAATAGTGATAGTCACATACATGCTCACAGCAGTTGGGGAGTTTCCCCGCCACCTGGCTCTGTCCACACCACCACCACCCCCATTCCACAAACATGTTATTGAGACTGACATTGGCGTTCTCATGTATGTACATAATAGCCATGGAAGTGTTTCCTTCCCTAATTCTCCCTCTGCCCCACCCTCCCTTAGACCACCTCCCTTGCTCGACTGGGGTTTCTCCTCCATTATCTAAAGTCCCTCTTGTATACCTATTGCTCCATACATATGAGAAAAAAACATATGACCCTGCATTTTCTGTGACTGGCTAATTTCAATTAACTTATATTCTCCAGATCCATCCATTTTCCTGAAAATGATATAATTTTGTTCTTCTTGATTGCTGAGTAGAATCCCATGGTGTGTATACTACATAATTTTGTAATCCATTCATCTTTTGATGGACACCTAGGTTGGCTCCATAATTTGACTATTGTGAATTGTGCTGCTATAAACATGGATATTCAAATATTACTATAATATCCTGATTTCAATCCCTTTGGGAAGATACCCAGGAGTGGTACAACTGGACCCTATGATGGATTCATTTTCAGTTTTCTGGGGAATCTCCACACTGATCTCCATAGTGGCTGTACTAATTTGCATTCCCACCAACAGTGTAGAAGAGTTCCTATTTCTCCACATCCTCGCCAGCAGTAATTGTTTGATTTCTTGAAGGTTGCCATTCTGATTGGGGTTAGATGGAATCTCAGTGAAGTTTTGATTTGCATCTCCCTGATTGTTAATGATGTTGAACATTTTTTTGCCAAACATGAGAGATGGAGTCTACTAATTTCCTATAGCAATATATGATATTGAACATATATTTATTGGCCATTTGTATTTCTTTTTTGTGAAGTATCTAGTCTGATGACCAATTTCTTGATTGGGTTATTTGTTTTTTTAGGGTTGAGTCTTTTAAGTATGTTGTATATTCTTAATATCGGTCCTCTATCAGAGGAGTTGCTGACAAGGATCTTCTCCCATTCTGTAGGCTTTCTCTTTAGACTCTTGATGATTTCCTTTGATGAACAGAAACTTTTTAGTTTAATGCCATCCCATTGATTAATTCTTGTTTTAATTTCCTGAACTTTGGGGTCTTATTGAGGAAGTTTCTACTTGTGCCTATAAGATTGAGTATTAAACCTATGCCTTCCTCTAGTAATTTCAAAGTTTCTAGTCTAATTTCCAGTTCTTTGATCCATCTTGAGTTCACTCTTGTGGAGAGTGAGAGACAGGGATTTAATTTAATTTTTCTCCAAATGGATAACCAGTTTTCCCAACCCCATTTGTTGAAATCACTGTATTTTCTCCAATATATATGTTTGAAACCTTTTGTGCAAACACCATGCCATTTTTATTACTATAGCTCTGTAGTATAATTTGAAGTCAGGTATACAGATGTCTCCTGCATTGTTCTTATTGCTAAGAATTGCTTTGGATATTCTTGGTCTTATGTTTTTCCACGTGTAATTTAGGACTGATTTATCTAGCTCTGTGAAGAATGACATTGGTATTTTGATAAGGATTGAATTGAGTCTGTAGATGACATTTGGTAGAATGGCCATTTTGATAATGTTTATCCCAGCAGTAGATAAATTCATTGTAATGGATTTATCTGGGTGGTGACTCAGGCCAGTAGGGTGGGGCTGGAGGTGGATCCCTAGGGGTGTGGCCTTGGGGCCTATATAAATAGTTCCTCCTCCCCCTGCTCTCTCTCTCTTGCTTCCGGCCTCCATGATGTGAGGATCACAGCCCATTTGCTCTCCCTCCACTTCCAGGCGCCATGCCCTGAGATTTGTAGTCCCCAGCCTCACATAGACTGAACCCAAAATGGTAAGAAAATAAATATTCTTTCCTCTAAATTACATGGTCAATCTTTCAGATGATAGCTTCAAGAATGCTGATGGATATAATATGTTATCTTACAAAATAAAAGAAGCTTTGCAGATGTGATTAAATTAATGTTCAATTAATGATCCTGGAATGGGATAATTATCCTGAGTTGCCTGGGTGGGCCCAATGTAATCACACATTTTTTTTTTAATAAGAGAAAGAGTCAGAGAGAAAAAGATGGAAAGATATTGTGTTGGAAACTATGAAGTTGGAGGAGGAGGCCATGCACCAGGGAATGTAGGTATCTACAGTCTAAAATTACCATAGGTGTGCTAGGGTGTCTGAGGGGTACAAGTATTCAGAGGAGACTTAGGACATTAACAAAGATAAGTTGTACATATAGTAGATATGGCAGATGAGAAAAGATGGATATCAAGGACTCCTGGACAACCTAGACAAAAAAGAGTAGTAATGATTTGTGGAAACAGAATATAAAAGAGAATATTTAAGTACATAAATACTGATAACTATAGCTAATATGATTATAAAAATCAAGTCGAAAGGGTACAGAACCGGCTCTTCATCATCATTAACCCAATATCTGCAACTCATTTGGAACTTTAATGGTGAAATAGGCAAAAATAGATGGAGATTAAGTGAAATTATCATACATAAATTGCTCCTTTAAGGTAGATATTTCTCTTGGTATTTTCAGTTAAAAGGACAAAAAAAAAGCCTCAATAAAAGTGGATTTTCTTTTTTAAGAAAAGTGGATTTTCTTAAAAAAAGAGGATTTTCATACTTACCAACATTTAAGGTTTTCATTGTCTATAGTTAATTTTAACTGTACAGTTTAAAATGTAAACAATGGACTGGGGCTAGAGCTAAGTGGTAAAGCACTTGCCTAGCATGTACCTTTAAAGCCCTGGGTTCCATCCCCAGTACTGCAAAAAAATAAATAAACAAATAAAATGGAAGTGAAATTTAACACTATGTAACATTTACTCATGAATCTAATAGAACTCTCATCCTTTGTATGTTTGCTAAAGCTATATTCTTATTCTTTGTTTTAAAAATAAGGAAAGACACAAAGCATTGGCATATAATATACTTTAAAATATGCAGGCTAGGTCAACATGTTCCATATTTATAGGTCTAGCTATACTTGATTATATTGCATTCAGTTTCTTGGAAGAGAGCTATGTAATTGATTATGTTATTGTTTAAATGAAATGCCAGTGAATATAATAATTTAAAAACCAGTTTGAACCACCCCTACAATGTTGTACATAAAAAGACAATTCAAGAAGAAATCAATATAATTGAGTAAAAAGATAAATCTCAGTTGCCAGCAACCATATAAATAACACCCATTGTAAGCTGCTTGCCATTATTAACTACAGTCCTGTAGACCTTGTTTATAGCCAAATATGGAAGGAGTGTGCATAGATATGTTTAGCACTACATTTTTTCTATTTCCTATGGTAATATAGCTTATATTTTCATTTCTATCATACTTGCATCTGTAAGAATTTGTGTTTTGAACTAAGTATTGAAAGAATTGTTGACCTTAAAGAGAGTGAAATATATTCTAAGGGAGAGTAGAATAAGCAATGACAAATGAAGATAAATTAAGAATGTTAAATAGAATGAAGAGATGTGCAATATTGATGCCCAACAAAAAATAAGATTAGAAAAGTTTCTTGGCTTGTGTGAAGGCAAAGGAGAAATAGAGTAGGACTGCTTCAAGGAACTTTTCAGCTGACAGTATGATAGATGTATAAAGTTGGGTGCCATTTTTCCATTTAAAGCACAAAGTAGATGATCATAAGCTAACACTTGTCAAATTTCTTGAGCTTGCGGTAAAAGTCTCTAAGAAATTTGAAATTTAGCATGCTTACAACTTTAGAATGTGAAGTAATGAATGATTGAAGGATTGCCCTTCAAGTCAGGATCACATGTACTGTGTTGCAATGGTACATCCTCCGATTACATAGGATGCTGATTTTTATAGTGTCAAGATGAAAAACTATACAACATTGTCACATGGTTGAGAATAACTTAAGAACAATAATCATAGCCATCTGGGAGATAATAAAACAAAGTAAGCTGATGACAGAAGCTGAAATAGCCACTTTCCTCCTGTAGAAATGGTTTACAAGGAAAAAGACTATGTGTACATAAGGGAGGAAAACAGAGTTACTAAGCATGAAGTTTACTGAATATATTATAGGGATTGGAGTGCAGATTACTGTAAAGTTTAACTTGCAAAGTACCTTGTATTTTTAAATCATGATTACTAGAGTCTAAGGAATAAAGTTTTACAGCAACTACACTCACTGAACCTTTCCCACAGGATTTTATTTAGACATCTAAGATAATACCCATACATAAATACTGTGTCATTATGTACGAAATATCTCAGTGGATTCAGGAAAATTCAGTTAGACTTATGTACATCGCCTTCAGGAGGCAAAATAAATGAACAAAACATTTGAAAATTTTTGCTTTGTTTTTAGAATGTTGTGTTGACAGATAAATGGCTATAAACTCCAGGGTAATAATTATAACAACATAATTCCTAAGGAAATAGCATACTTGCTTAATTTCTGTTTTCTTTTCTCTAGCCTCTAAACACATTTTGTATTATATATAAAATATAAACTTCATGTTTGGGGGACAAATTCATAACTGTGGAAATTAACTCGATTATTGTACTAATTTTTCATTGTTTCACTTATACAATTATATATGTAAAAATATACTTTGAAGCTGGGAATGGTGGAACATGCCTGTAATCCCAATACTTAGGAGGATGAAACAGGAGGATCACAGGTTCATGGCCAGCCTCAGCAACATAGACTCCCAACAACTTACAAGACCCTTTCAAAATAAAAAAATAGAAAATGGCTGGGAGTATAACTTTGAGGTAGAATGTCTCTGGATTTAAACCCTGATACATAAAAACAAAAAAACAAACTTTGAGTGTGAGACAAATTATTTCCCCTTCTCATATTTACCAGTATACATATTAACAAGGGTAAAGCTGCTATAATTCTCAGCAATCTCAAAACAAAACAAAACTACTACCATCATAACTCAAGGCTCTGTAGCATTGAATTGAATGGTTCTCAAACCTCACTAGGAAACCACAGAATCTTGGCTGCCTCAGTCCCATACATCTGATTACCACTCTACCAAGACAATAATGATTATTCCAGAGGCCCTGTGGGGGAATTACTTTATCAATGTGTCTTTCAAGTAATCACTATATAGTCAGGCAACAGTGAGGGAGAAGGACTCCCTCAAACAAAACATTTGAAAAATTTCACTTTGTTTTTAGGCTGTTGTGTTGACAGATAAATGGCTATAAACTCGAGGGTAATAATTATAACAACATAATTCCTAAGGAAATAGCATACTTGCTTAATTTTTGTTTTCTTTTCCCTACCTTCTAAACACATTTTGTATTATATATAAAATACAAGAGACTAGAAACATGAAGGAAACTAGATACCCATTTCAGAAACTTTGAGAAATCATGAAAATTTACTTAAATCTTGATTGTTGGATGAAAAGTATATAATAGGGAAATAAAAATGGGACCAAAGATAGATACAGAAATTTTATAAAGAGCTGTTATAAAAAAAGTAGATGTACATATAAATATGTGTGTATTAGTATGCTAAAAGGAACATTTAGATGTTTAGTCATGTAAAGGTTTATAAATATTCTGCAAAGGGTTAGTTTAGACATCTAGATAATTGGCTTTCTGTTCTAGTTTTAATGCAGATTTAAGTTTTGAGTAGAGATAATAACTAACTATACCACCTTCCAAATTTCCAAAGAGTTTCTCTTATTGAAGAAACTAAAAACAAGAACCATAAAGAGAAGAATCCTCTGGAAAATGAGGTCCCTCACTTCTCTCTTGCAAAGTAGAAAGACCCTGAGAAGAGGAATTCCTGGAGATGCAGAATTCAAATGAGACAACTCGGACAATGTAAGTAAGTAATGGAAGTTTATACAAAGAAAGGGATCATGTCACATGTCCCGGGAGGATCAGCAATTTGATGCTGTCAGAGGACTTAATAATTGAATTGGCTCTTAAAAAAAAACCAGACTATTCAAGTGTTGAATGAGAAGGGTCAAAAGTCGGGAAAGGATAGTCAAGAAGAGAAGGCAAAGTTTAAGGAAAGGCACAGGTGGTTGGGGGCACATGATCCCTACAGAGAACCATGGTAGCTGAGGACAACTGCAAATGCGGGGGCCAGGGAAACCAGGAACAGAGTCCGAAACAGCAGGTGCATGCAGGTTAAAGGCAACAGCAAGACTTGTGGCGGAATTACTTTGTCAAGTGTCTTTCAATATCTAGTCAGGCAACAGTGAGGGAGAAAGGCTCCAAGTGCAAGAGACTAGAAATGGGGAAGGCAACTAGATACCCATTTCATAAACTTTCAGTGAGAAATTATGAAAAACGACTTAAGTGACTCTTGAGAGTTGGACTAAAAATATGTAACAGAACTGAGAAATAATAAGAGAGGCAAAATAACAATTTTTATTTGTTGGAGAGGTCTCCTGGGATCCTGGCTCGGGTGGCTAGGTAGCTGAGTATCCTGTTTAGTGCACTAGAAAAGACAGGAGAATCACAAGAATTTGGACAGAATTTTTGAGTTTGGTTTAATACATATCAGAGTTGGCATTCTGTGAAATATTCACATAACATTGTTCAATGTGCTGTCAAAAATAGGAGTCCTGACTCACTATGATGTATAATTACAATGCACCAATAAAAATACCCCAAAGTGAGAACATGTCATATATGTAAATTGTAACTCAGTAAAGCAGTTAAATAAAAACCAGAATTTTGTTATATTATAAAACAACAACTACAAAATGAGTCTTAAACTCCTGGAAGAAGCCCCCAGGATGGAAAGAGATCTTGGAGAGGAATTACTGAAACAAAGTTGAGATACAGACTTGGATGAATGTTTGTTGAATAAACATGCCAAATTGAGAACAAGAAACATCTTATTAAGTAGTTAATAAGTGCTCAGTATTATTTTTCACTTGCAGATTAAAAAAAAAAGAAGAAATTGTTCCTGCCCACACAGCAACAAGCACATGTCTATTTATACATGTTTGTATGAAATTCAGATTTGTGCGCAACTCATAAGCCACTGAATAAAATAAACACAGGACTATAAAGCACCAATAAAAATATATTAAAATAATAAAAATAAATGTACACAGGACAGATTTTACAAGCACTTGGACTCTCTCTGACAAACCTCACTCACTTTATGAACTTAGTGTCAGTTTCTTCATTTGTATAGTATCACAGAGAAAAAAAAATTAAAAAACATATAAAGTTTTATATAGATTTGAAATTCTATAATGAGATATTATAATAAAAAAATGTACCTTTATATATACACGTGAGTGTGCTACAAGAAACACTTAGATGTTTAGTTATGCAAAGGTTTATAAATATCTTGCAATGGGTTAGTTTAGACATCTAGATAATTGGCCTTATGTTCAAGTTTTAATGCAGATTTAAGTTTTTGAGTGGAGAGAATACTTAAGTACACTAATGAAGCATATTTTTTGACTGTACTTAATTTGTCCATTATTCTTGGTAATGGGATACATACTATTTACAATGAGAAATACAGCTGAGGTTTCTTATTGTGATGGTAAGCAAAGGAAGAAAGAAATGCCCCTTTTCAGAATCTTCAGCTTAATGTGTAGGCACTTAATTTGTAGGCTCCCCCAACCCCAATTCTGGACCACAGATAGAGAATTTTAGGGGAAATAGAAATACATGGCAGACAGATAAGTTCAGACCCTCTAACTTACCATGAGATCTCCAGCCACACTTTCCTCCTTCATCGTCTACATTCAAGTTTTTTCTAATTTTTAAGTTGTAACTAAAAATATGGTTATGTATGTTTATGGAGTACAAAATGATGTTACGAATATAATATATAGTATTATATATATGAATATAATGATATTTAAATATAATGTTGAATAATTAAATTGAGCTAATGAACATATCACCTTGAATATTTAATTCTTTGTGGCAAAATATTTGAAATTTATTCTCAGCTATTTTGAAATGTACATTATTTTCTATTCACAATGCCATGCGATGTATTTCAAAGAAAAAATAAGAAGCTGGGCATGGTGGCACACGCTTGTAATCCCAGTACTTGGGAGACTGAGACCACAGGATCCAGGTTTGTGGGGAGGCTGAGACCACAGGATCCAGGTTCGTGGCCAGCCTCAGCTACTTAGTGAGGCCATCTGCAACTTAGTGAGACCCTGTTTCAAAATAAAGAATAAAAAAAAATAGGGCTGGGGTGTAGCTTGGAGGTAAAATGCCCCTGGGTTCAATCTCCAGTACCACAGGAAAAAAAATAAATAAATAAAGTAACTTATTTCTCCTATCTAATTGAGACTTTGTACCCATTGACCACCATCTCCCCATTTCCCCACCTCCCTAGCCCCTGATAACCACATTCTACTTTCTTCCTCTTTGATTTTATTCCTCATGTAAGTGAGAACAGATGGTATTTATCTTTCTGTGCCTGGTTTATTTCAGTTAGCATCATGTTCTACAATTGCATCTTTATTGACACAAATGACAAAAAGCCTTTCCTTTTTTCACCTATTGAATTTTTAATTTTTAAGAATTATATTGGTGCAATATAGCTATACATCATAGTGAGATTCAAAGTGACACATGGCTGAATAGTATTCTCTTGAGAATTCAATCTTGAAGATAGAGGTAGAATAGAAGTCATGGATAAAATGTCTTTATGAACATACCACTGGATCACTGTGATGTAGGGGAAGAGGATGGATTTTACTAAAAGATATATTGAGAAGCCGGGTGTGGTGGTGCACACCTGAAATCCCAATACTTGGGAGGTTGATAGAGTAGAATCACAGATTCAGTGCCAGCCTTAGCAATTTAGCAAGACCCTCAGAAACTTAGTGAGACCCTGTTTCAAAATAAAAAATAGAAAGGGCTGAGGATGTAGCTATGAGATAGAATGCTCCTAGGTCCAATCTGAAGTTTCCTCCCCTTCCCCCCTCAAAAAGGTATGTTGGGATAAGTGTTCTCTCCTTCCAGTTCTCTGCCTTTATTCCTTCTCAAGAGCTGGGTTTTATCATGTGGGTTCAGGAGCATTACCTTGGAGCCCAGTTGAAATGACACATTTACCAAAACCTCATTAGGATCAGTCACTTAATTACAAAAGTGTTGAAACCAGCTCTGTGCACATGTATACTTGTGCTGAAAGACAGAGAACATTTGGTAATGAATAACTAAGTCCTCTTATTCCTTTTCACATAATTTAAGTCAGAGCTGGCAAACTTTCTGGAAAGGTTAGTAATTTTTGGCTTTTACAAGTTATGAGGTTTCTGATACAACTATTCAACTCCATAGCTATAGTATAAAGACAGCCATAAACAATTTATAAAAAAACAAAAATTAGAAGACAAAACTAAAGGAAAAGCACAATCCTATGAGAAAAAAAGTGAATTATTAAAAAAAAGTCACTGTAGCTATAACTCTGATGGCAGGCTTGGCATGATGGGCACAAAAACATCAGACACATGGAAAAAACCACCTACTAATCCTCACGTTTCTGGGGCTGTGTCCTTCAGTGATGTTAGCTTCTGACCTGACTGCAAAGAACCCAGCTCAATAGCTGAGCTGAGGCAAGTTTCTCTCTGTCTCCTTTAGGTCAGTTAGTATGAAACTTCTAATCCCTGGCTAGGTGGGGACCTCGTCCCTTTTAAACATTGAAGAAGCTACAGAAGATAGAGTTTTGACCTTCATTCACCCTAAGATTAAGGCATCCAAGTCTCAGAGGGGGAAAATGAGGTAGGATAGGAAAAATAAAAACATAATAGGTAAAAAAGGAGACAAAATGGAAAGGAAGGAGGAATTACAGTTTAAAATCTAGAAACTTCATAATCCTTATTTTCACCCTATAGGGCCTGCTTCTTTCTTAGGCAAAAATTCTTAGTAGGCCCACATCCTTAATCATAATGGCCCCTCTCCCTACCTGAGATTCCTGAGATGTTTAGTAAACAAGGGATCCAAAAGGAAAGTCAAGTTCAGGGGCCACCCAGCCACCATACATCGATGTTAGGAACCTGAGGATTCTGAGGAAGTTCAGACCTCCACCTCTGCTGTGTGCCCTACCCACCCCTCCCGGGGTCTCCTATAAAAGAAGAACTGTGAGACTCCAAAGGCGCTCTCTCCCTCTTGAGATGGCCTGCATTCTCCTTGAATGTGTATCCCCCACTTTCCTAAATAAACCTTTGTCTTTGTCTCTGAAAAATAAAAATGTCCTTGATTATGCCCTTCATGCTTAATTAGTCAAGTCCAGCATTGACTTTTCTTCTGTTTTTTTTGGGGGGGGTTATGTAAGGTAATTACATTTCATATTTCACAAGCCACTGGTAGCTGTCTGGTTGCTGCTGTCACTTGTGGTTTATTTCACCCTAGATTAATTAATCCCTTCCAGAAAAATAAATAATAAAATGCCTAACCCCAACAAATTATACTTCAATACATACTATAGCTCTAGGTTGGAAAAGTGTTAGCAAAGGCCCATGTGTTAGAGGCTGGTTCCTCAGCCTGGCACTATTGGGAGGAGGTAGAAACATTTAAAAGGAGGGGCATCGTAGGATGTTACTGGGGGTATGCCCTTGGAGAGGATTATGGGACACTGGTCTCTTCCTCTCTTTGTAACCCGACTGCCATGAGGTGAGCAGCTTCCTCGTCCTTTATTCCCTGCCTCACCATAGACCCAAGAGGAGCAAGGCCAACCAACCATGGACTACAGTCTCCAAAACCATGAGCTAATGTAGACCCTTTCTCTTTTTAGTTGATCACCCCAGGTATTTTGTTACAGTAACAGGAAGTTGATTAATACAAACATACATGCCATTTGTAAAAATATTATTTAATATTAACTGATTGGTTAATGCTAAATTATAGGTTCAATACTCATGGGGTTAGATATAATGGTTCTATTTTATTATTATGGTATTTCATTTTCTATATATTTTCCACAGTTCAGAAAGTTGATAGAGTCCAGTTGAGTGCCATTTTCTTCATTTATTTCACAACACTTGTTGGTCAGTTTTTTTTATGTACGGACTGAGTTTAATATTGGTTTTTAACATCAAGTAAAGCTGATAATCTCTGATTACATGCAGCATGCATTCTTAAAGGTGAGAAAAACATTAGTCAGATATCACATACTTATGTCTTTATAAGAGGTGCTCAGTACTGCAAAGGAGAAGTAAAGAGTCCTGAGAGTTAGAATAGTGATATAGGACCTAACCTGGGGATTAGAAAAAAAAAGTTCTCTGATAAAACAGTGCTTGAAATGAGCGTGCACAGATGTTTAGGACGAGGATGCGTGAGGACAAGGGAGCATTCCCAGCAAGGCACCAAGGCCCTCTGACATCAAGGTACTAAAAGACCATGTGACAGAACCTTTGAGAACAAGAGGATCCTAGTGAGATGAGGCTGGGAAATAAGTGGATAAACCCACCAGGGCCAGGTACCTTTTGTTATGAACAAAGTTACGAAAGGGAACCATTTGCCATTTCTTTCCACAGTAAAGACATTGTACTATTTACTATCAAATTGGCAATAGTTTTCAGATCTCAAGCTGGTTTAGAAGAATCTGCTGGATTTAAGTACAAATTTCAAACTGAAATTTTCTGGACCGACCCCACACATAATCCCTGATTCAGTAGATGTGGATAGAGCCCAGACCTGCATGTTTAACAAGGTTCCAGATGTGCTGATATTGCTGGTACAGGGAAAACCCTTGAAAGCACTCTTATGAGATTTGGCTGAGCCAATATTATTTTTTTCTATACGTATATCATGAAAAGGACACATATCTAGTTAGTGGCATGTCTTTTAATTCCCAGTTATGGGAATGCCTGAATATAAAATGTACTCTTGTGACTGGAAATTTAGAGTCACTGCATTAAATACATATTTGCCCTCACTCTATATAGGATTCAGGGTGTTTAGTGTTTTACATCAATGTGTGTACTCAGAGACACTGATTTGATCTTCAAAACACCTCTGTGAGTTAGGTACACTTGAAATTATTAAAACTTTCTGCTGATGTCTTCGCCATCATTAAGTGGCTCTTCCAGAGATAGCCAATTAAAACGGGGCTGCAGTCAAAGCTTTATTTAAATCCCTTCATTCCACACGCCCTACCCTTTCCATTATACAACATTTAAATTACCATTATGTGTTCTTCCAACATTAACATTTACTGTTTCTATTAAGTGCCTGATAAATTGTCGTAATTGTCAACTCTACAACATTAACTGAAAATTAAAGCTCAAGTGGTTTGTTATCCTGTCATGATTCAGAAATGGAAGTCAAATTTATATTACTCCATGTCCTCAGCAAATGACTCAACTATGGTTCTCAATACAGGGACTAGAATCTTTCACACATCCACCTATTATACTGCGTGAAGGAAAGAAACAAATACACAAAAACGAACACACTGTAATTTATTTGAAATATGGCAGTAGGGGTAATCATTAAAGCATCTCTCTCAGCAAGGATAGCAGTTTGAATGGGAGTATGCGTGTTTGGGTGCACATGGGGGATGAATTACTAATGAAAACTCTCCTTGTGCGTTTGTGCGTGGGATTCTTTCTTTTCTTGGTTAAGGGATTCACATTCAAAATTTCCACTTTATATATAGTAAAAAACACACTCGAACCTCATTTCCCATTTGAAGATAATAGTTGGTAAAGATGATGGATCTCATATCTGTTTATGTTCTTTGATGTAGATTTAATGGAGAAGACACCAATCGGCAGCTGCTTTCCAGGGTATTGCCATACATATTTTAATATTTTGTAACAATATTCTGTATAACATGAAGTTTTTCAATAATTGTTCTCACAGTGGATGATATGAAATATTAATTGGGTTTGCTAATGAAAATTGATTTACAAATGAAAATGAACATCACTAATACATTATAGTAATGGGGAAGACTGTAAAAAGAGAAATTCTTATTGTCACCTGCAACAATGTGCTTTGTGTCACTACTTTTTTCTAGGTAAGAAAAAGTACAAGATCAACTTTACAATAGAATAAATGCTTGTTAAAGCCACAATGAGGAAATATACAAATGTATAATTTTATACCCTCAATAGAGAAAAACAGCTAAAATTGTTAATTTCATGTTGTGCTGCTCCTGTGACATTTCTTTTCAATAATGTCCTGGTGGATTTTGAAGAAGGGGGGTGGCTAGGGAAGAGTTTCTTTGGATGCTTGGTAAACACATCTCTTTTTTATTTATTCACTTAATTCCTCATTGAATGCTGACTATGTGGCAAGTGAAGCTATAAGCATTAGAGATACTTAGCAAAACAGATGAAACAAAATCTGTGTTGACAAAGAATTCCATCCTATTGGGAGAAGATAAGAAAAGGCAGATGTCAGCTGGCAAAAAATTCTCTGGATAAAAAGCTTGAAAGTCGGAGGTAGAGAAGTGGAAAGTTCTTCTCATTTTGAGTGAGGTAGTTCGGTAGTTGATGGAGAAAGTGTCACTTAACTGAATACCGGACTGAAATGAGGAGTGAGCCCTGCAGCTGTGTATCTGGGCCAACAGCATCACAAGCAAAGAGAACAGAATGTGCAGAGGCCACGTTTCTCCAGCAGAGATGTGCTGGCTCTGCTGGAGAAACAGCAAAGGCCATTGTGAGGGAGCTGGAAGAAGAGAGCGAGTGGGATGAGACTCCAGTGGAAGCTGCATCGTTCAGAGCTCCATTTGCATTTTAATATTATGATGAGGATGCAAAAAGCATAATCTCCGCCCTTGCAGAATTTGTGAATCCTGGAGAGATCCAAGAGCCGTGTCTCAAAGTAATTCAAGCATTATGACATGAAGAGCTTGTGACTAGCCGGGCGTGGTGATGCACGCTTGTAATCCCAGTACTTTGGGAGGCGGAGACCGGAGGATCCGGGTTCGTGGCCAGCCTCAGCTCTCTCTCTCTCTCTCTGCCTGTCTCTCTCTCTCTCTCTCTCTCTCTCTCCCTCTCTCTCTACTTAGTGAGGCCCTCTGCAACTTTGTGAGACCCGGTTTCAAAATAAAGTATAAAAAAAAAATAGGGCCGGGGGTGCAGCGCGGAGGTAGAACGCCCCTGCGTTCAATCCCCGGTACCGCAAAAAAAAAAACCCAAAAAACAAAAAAACAAAGAAAGAGCCTGTGACTACATAAGAGCCTGTGACTACATGGCTAAATGATAAAACTTGGTGGTGCACGCT
>PVJS01002842.1:0-80555 GCA_004027185.1 Glis glis
TCACTAGGTAGAGAGAGAGAGAGAGAGAGAGAGAGAGAGAGAGAGAGAGACAGGGAGAGAGAGAGAGAGAAAGAGAGCTGAGGCTGGCCGCAAACCCAGATCCTCCGGTCTCCGCCTCCCAAAGTACTGGGATTACAAGCGTGTGCCACCACACCCGGCCTGTAGGAGATTTTTATACGTACTATATAAGTTATTTTATGAATATATTACTTACAAATATTTTCTCCTATTCTATTGTTTGTCATTTGACTTCCTTGAGGGTGTCGTTTGTAGCACAAAATTTTTTAATATTGAAGAAATTAGGTTTATTCTAATTTTTTCTAGATGCGGATGTGGTGTCATATCTGAGAAAACATTGAGCTACACCCTCAGTCCTTTTTATTTTTTTATTTTGAAATGGGGTTTCACTCATTTGCTGATGGTCTTGCTAAATTGCTGAGGCTGACCTCAAACCTGTGATCCACCTTTCTCATTCTCCCAAGTACTGCTTTACAGGTGTATACCACCACACCCAGCTCTTTCTTTTCTTTTCTTTTCTTTCTTTCTTTCTTTCTTTCTTTCTTTCTTTCTTTCTTTCTTTCTTTCTTTCATGTATTCATTTATTTTGTGTTTGTGGATGGTACTGTGGCTTGAACCCAGGGGCATTCTACCTCTGGGCTACATCCTCAGTGTTTTTTTTTTTTTTTGAAACAGGGTATCACTAGGTTGCTGAGACTCACTAAGTGGCTGAGACTAGTCTGGAACCTGTGATCCTCCTGTCTCAACCTTCCCTGTACTGGGGTTACAGGGATGTGCTTCCATACCCAGCTTATTTATACCTGCATTTTTCTAAGAAATTTGTGGTTTCACCTGTTATTTTTATGTTTATAATCCATTTTTAGTTAATCTTTTTGTATGATGTGACCTAGGGATCTAACTTCATACATTTTCATGCTAATATCCAATTGTCCTTGTACAATTTTTTTTTGAGAAGACTATTCTTTCTCCACTGAATTTTCTTGATAATTTTTGAATACCAGTTTTGCATAAAAGTTATTTTTCTGGACTATCAATTATAATCCAGTTATCTATATATCTATAACATGGTAGCACCACAGTATATTATTTACTATACTTTTGTAGCAAGTTTTGAAATTTGAAATATAAGTCTTCCAAATTTACTCTTCTTTCTTTTCTTTCTTCTTTTCTTTTTTCTTTTTTGTACCTGGGATTGAATACAAGGACATTTTATTTCCATGATAACCCCCAGCCCTATTTTATTATTTATTTCAAAACAGAGTTATGATATGTTTCCATGCACTGACCTTGAACATTCTATCCTCCTGTATCAGCCTCCCAAGCACTGGGATTATAGGTATATGCCACCATTCCCAGAGGCACCTTCTTTAAAAAAAATTTATTCTGGTTTCCTTGTATTTTTATAAGTGTATCAGGGTTGCCTTGTCCTTTTTGGGAAAAAAATCCTTCTTGGAGTTTGTTAGAAATTGCATTGAAACTATATATCAATTTGAAGAGTATTATTATCTTAATACTAAGAATCCAAATTTGTGAATAAAGGACATCTTTCTATTAATTTAGGTCTTTAATTTCTTCCAACAATATTTTTATAGTTTTCAACAAAATTTTAACAAATTTTGTGGTTTACATTGCACAAGTTTTTTCATTAACATTTCCCAAGTATTTGAATATTTTGATAGTATTTTTATTGGAATTGATTTATTAATTTTTTTGGATTATTCATTGATAATGTAAACAAGTAAATTTATTTTTGCATATTGATCTTGTATCCCGTAACCCATAGGACTTATTTATTCATTCTAATGGTGAATTTTTCTTTTCTCAGAATATTTAGAAATTTCTAGTACATGCCAATCAGACTAAAAAGAAACCTTACCTTTTGTCCCCAATTTGGTTGCTTTGTAATTGGTTTTCCTGGCCACCTACCCGTGGTAGATTATTCAGTACACCATAATTAGTGAAAGTAGATAATTATTCATTCCTGATTAGGGAGGAAATAATTAATTATTTCACTACCTTGTAAGATGTTAGCTGTAGATTCTTAGCTAAAATTCAATATCAATTTGAGGAAATTTATTTTATTATTTATTTTATTTTATTTTTTATACTTTTATTGGTACATTATAGTATCAAATTATAATGTAGTTAATAGTAATAGTGACATACATGCACACAGCACTTGCTGAGCTTTCCCCTGGCTCCCTCCCTACTTCCCCATACAAGATATTACGATTGGCATTGGTATGCTCACATAAGTACATAATGTCAGTGGAAGTGTTTCCTTCATTAATTGTGCCTTTCCCCTCCCCCAAGAACACATCCCTTGTTCCACTAGAGTTTCTCCTCCATTATCTAAAGTCCCTCTTATGTCCCAATTACTCCCTAGCTTCCACATAATCTGGACTGGATAATCTCATTTGTCAAAATATTCTTCAGGTCCATCCATTTTCCTGCAAATGAAATAATTTTGTTCTTTATTGCTGAGTAGAATTCTACTGTGTATATATCCCATAATTTTATAATCCATTCATCTGTTGATGGACATCTAGATTGGTTTCATAATTTAGCTATTGTGTATTGTGCTGCTGTAAACATGGATGTGTATAAATTCTGATTTGAGTCCTTTTGGAAATATACACAGTAGTGGTATAGCTGGATCATATGGTGGATTCATTCCCAGTTTTCTGAAGAATCTCCACACTGATCTCCATAGCGGCTGTACTAATTTTCAATCCTATGAACAGTGTAGAAGAGTTCCTATTTCCCCATGTCCTAACCAGCATTTATTGTTGTTTGACTTCTTGATAATTGCCATTCTAATTGGGGGTCATGTCCTAACCAGCATTTATTGTTGTTTGACTTCTTGATAATTGCCATTCTAATTGGGGGTATATGGAATCTTAGTGTAGTTTTGGTTTGCATCCCCCTGATTGCTAACAATGTTGAACATTTTTTCATGTATGTGTTGCCCATTTGTATTTCTTCTTTTGTGAATAGTCTATTTAGTTCAATTTCCCATTTCTTGATTGGATTATTTGGTTTTTTAGTGTTAATTTTTTTCAGTACTTTGTATATTCTAGATATTGGTCCTCTATCAGATGAAGAGCTGGCAAAGATCTCCCATTCTATAAGTTCTTTCTTTAGATCTTGATGGTTTCCTTTGATGATCAGAAACTTTTTAGTTTAATGGCATCCCATTTGTCAATTCTTGTTTTAGTTTCCTGAGCTTTGGGTATCTTATTGAGGAAGCTTCTACCTGTGCCTATATATTGGAGTGTTATCCATATTGAGATAATTCCAGTGGAAGGTGAGAGGTAGCGATTTAATTATATTTTTCTACAAATGGACCACCAGTTTTCCCAATACCTTGGGTTGAAAAGGCTGTCCTTTTTCAAATTGTATGTGTTTGGCACTTTTGGCAAAAATCAATTGACTATAAGTGTATGGATTTGTTTCTGAATCTTCTTTTCCATTGGCCTATGTATCTGTTTTTGTTCCAATACCATGCTATTTTTGTTATTATATCTCTGTAGTAGAATTTGAAGTCAGTAACTGTGATGCCTCCTGCATGGTTCTTATTGTTTTGAATTGCTTTGGCTATTCTAGGTCTTTTGCTTTTCCATATCAAATTTAAGACTGTTTTTTTCTATCTCTGAGAAGAATGATATTGGTATTTTGATATGAATTGTATTGACTCTGTAAATCACTTTTGTAAAATGGCCATTTTGATATTTATTCTGCTTACCCAAGAACATGGAATATCTTTCCATCTTCTTTTTGTTTTTTGCGGTACTGGAGATTGAACCCAGGGCATTGTACCTCCAAGCTGTACCCCCAGCCCTATTTTTTATTCTTTATTTTGAAACAGGATCTCGCTAAGTTGCAGAGGGCCTCACTAAGTAGCTAAAGCTGGCTGCAAACCCAGATCCTCAGGTCTCAGCCTCCCAAGTACTGGGATTACAAGCGTGTGCCACCACACCCAGCATATCTTTCCATCTTCTAATATCTTCTTCAGTTTCTTTCTTTAGTGTTTTAAATTTTTCATTGTAGAGGTCTTTTACCTCCTTGGTTAGATTTATTCCTAGGTATTTTATTGTTTTCGAGGTTATTGTGAATGGAATTATTTTCTGCATTTCTTTTTCAGTGGATTCATGGTTGGTATATAGAAAAACTACTCATTTTTTTAGATTGATTTTCAATCCTGTTACTTTTCTGAATTTGTTAATCAGCTCTAGGAGTGTGTTCATTCAGTTTATTTGGTCTTCTTAATATAGGATCATGTCATCTGCAAATAGAGATAATTTCAGTTCTTCTTTTCCTATATTTATTCCTTTGATTTCCTTATCTTGCGTTTTGACTCTGTCTAGAGTCTCAAGTACTATATTGAAAAGGAGTGGTGATAGTGGACACCCATGTCTTGTTCCTGATTTTGAAAGGAATTCCCACAGGTTTTCCACGGTCAATATGATGTTGGCTTTGGGTTTATTGTATATTGCCTTTATGATATTGAGGTAAATTCCTTCTATTCCAATTTTCTGCAGTGTTTTAAACATGATTGGGTGTTGGAATAGAGGAATGCAGTGAATTTCAGTTGCACTGATACTTGGATCTCAACCAGTGGGAAGATTGTTGCTTTTTTTGTGGTGCTGAGGATTAAACCAAGGGGCATTCTACCTCTGAGGTGCACCCCCAGCCCTACATCTTATTCTTTATTTTGAGTCAGGGTCTCACTAAGTTGCAGAAGGCCTCACAAAGTAGCTGAGGTTGCCCATGAACCTGTGATCCTCCTGTCTCAGCCTCCCAAGTATTGGGATTACAAGCATGTGCCACCATGCCCGGCTAGATTGCTTCTTGAGAAGAGAAAAAAAAAAAAAACCAGACAGAATACAACATAAGAAAGACAGTCAAAATGATTGATTTGGAGGCAACACAGAGTAGAGGACTAAAAAAAGAAAGAATCTCCAGGCATTTCATCTGGTGAGCAGATTGCAGAAGTGGGCTTCATCTTGGCTGGCCTGGGTGAAAGCTGGTGGCTTCTGGAACCCAGCAGTTCTCAGAGACCAACTTTAGCAAAGGAGAAGCTAAATCTTGTCCAGCTCATGATTGAAGAAAAGCAACACAAAAACAGTAGTATTCTTCTCGCCCCATTCTAACACCTCAAGACAGACTCCCTGGCTGCCAAGCCAAACTATCCATTAAACTCCTGTACCTATAGTTGAACGTGGTAGGTACTAAGAAATGACAGAACCTTCCCGCAGAGACCCCAGTGGCTACATTCTGCCTAGTTAAGACCATTGTGAATCTCCAGATGCAACAGCAAAACCACCCAGAAAACTCCAGTGGGGCACCTGAATCCATGGGACCAAGATAGTACAGATACTTCCTGCAGGGATATGAGCAGTGCTTGTCAAGTCCTTGACTATATATATGTCCCAGCAGTAGCCTGCATGGCTGCTGGGACTTGCTTGACAATGAACAGACTCATGGGGTCTGAGAGTTTGCAAACCATCCATCTGGTGGTGTGGGAAGGGCCTATAGTCAGACACAGTAGAAACATGAATTAGCAGACAGTCCCTAGAGACACTTGGGAGGGCAGGACCTAGGGTCAACAGTTAGCATCATTGCACTGGGGTCACCAATGATCACCACAGGACCATCAGTAGTTGTGTCTGTGGGGTGTATTACTCATCTAAGCATGCTGCAGGCCCAGATGACTATAAATTCTTGTCAGGAAGTGTTTGGGTGCCACAGTACCAAGATCAGTGGCCAGCAAGGTCTCACGTGATCTCAGCTGCCCAGAGTAGTAGTGGTATCCCTGAGGATAAATGTTCAGCCACCCATGCTCCAGATTCATAACATTACAATCTGTCCTTGCTGGAGTTTGGGCCCTGAAAGTAGGGAGACTGGAGGCCAGGGGCCAGCAGGGTTTCATGTGATAGCAGCAAGTACAGCAACAGCAATGTGTCTGGGGCAATTTGACCCTGACACCCATACTGTAGGCTAGGAACACAACACTCTCTGGCTAGCAGAGTTTGTTCCTTGTGGGTGCACGTGCCAGTGGCTGACTGTGCTACAGGTGATTGCTATCAGTAGATTAGCAGTGATGTTCCTGGTCTACCAAAGCTCAGCCATTGTAGAACATCATAATCTCTGGCCCTGCTGAGCTTAAGCCCAGTTGCGACAGTGGCTTAAGGCCAGTGCCCTGAATTATTTCATATGCTTGCAACCAGTAAAGCAGTGGTGGTTTTCTTGGTGTATTAAATCTCAGCCAGCAGGCCACAGCTTCTGAGCAGTATATTATGGTCTCTGGTTCTGCTGATTTGGGCCCAGAGAGCATGGAGTCCTGCAGCCAATCGGAGGCCACACTGACTAATAAGTATATCCTGTTAAAGAGGCTCTGGGGGACTAACTCAAAAGTCTGATTTTATGAGACAGATTAATTGGGCAAATATATACCTAAGCATAGGCCTTATTTTAAAGGGATAACAAATAGAAAAATGACTCCCACAAAAAGAGGAAGATGATGCCAAGGCAAAAAAGATAAAAACCTAAGAATTTCTAAAAACATGAGAATGAAGTTCAATAAGGAAACGATAAACTCCAACAACTCAACAGCAAGGGAGATCATAGATACTGAGCTGAAGAAAATACCAGGAGAATTCAGAATTTTGATTTACAGTATGATCCAAGACCATAGAAATTAATCAGAGTAAATATACAGCAAATGAAATTGAGGCCCTAAATAAGAACCAAAAAGAGGACTGAGCAAAATGAAGGAGACAATGAATGAATTAAAGTCCTCAACAGAAACCACCTATGGGCAGACAAGACCACATGGAAAATAGATTCTTATTTTTGGAAGACAGCTCATTCCAAACTGACCACACAATCAACAATATAGAGAAGACAATACAACAGCACAACCAGAATCTTGAAGAAATATGGAACAATATGCAATGACCTAACCTACAGGTAATAGGCATTGAAGAAGGTCTAGAAGCACAAATCAAGCACTTTAGATATCTCTTCAAATAAATAATATCAGAGAATTTCCCAAACATAGGGAACAAGTTGGGAATCCACATACAGGAGACATTCAGAACCCCAATTAGACAAGATTAAAGAAGAACTTCTCTAAGCCAGATAATAATCAAACTGACTAGCATAGAGGTCAAGAAAAGAATCTTAAATACATCAGGAGCAAAACAATGGCTGACATTCAGGGCAAAACTATAAGAATAACTCCAGACTTCTCAACCCAAATCATGAAAGTCAGGAGGGACTGGTATGATGTACTATAGACCCTCAAAGAAAATAAATAACTTCCAACTAAGAATGCTATATCCAATAAGGATGTCTTTCAAGATTGATGGGTAAATTACCTTCCAAGATAAGCAGAAGCTAAAAGAAATCATGACTACCAAGCTAGCACTAGAGAAAATACTTGAAGAAAAAAAACACAAAGAAGAAAAAAGAAAGAAATACCAGAACCAGAGAAGGGTGGATTCCATGGGATGGGCAACTAAATGAAGGAGAAATAACACTATAGCAAACAGAAAATATAACCCAAAATGACAGGAAATATAAATTATCTCTCAATTATAACATTAAATGTCAAAGATCTAAACTCCCCAATTAAAAGGCATAGACTAGCAATGTGGATTAAAGAATATAATCCAACTATATGCTGCTTGTAAGAATCTTACCTTACAGGCAAAGATATTCATTGACTAAAGTTGACAGAATGAAAAAAAGATTTACCATGCAAATGGAGGCTGAAAACAAGCAGAAGTAGCAACTTTCATATCTGACAAAGCAGACTTTAAGGCAAAATTTACCAAAAGAGACAAATGGGTTACTTCTTACTTACTAATAAAAGGAACAACCCAACAAGAAGATATAATGATAGTAAACAATTATGCCCCAAATGTGGGTACACCCACTTTTATAAAACAAACTTTTCTCAGATAGACCCCAATACAATAATACTGGGAGACTTCAACACACCTCTCACACTACTAGATCAATCTTCCAGACAAAAGATTAGTAAAGACTCTTCAGACCTAAAGAACATTATAAACCAAATCAACCCAATAGACATATCCAGAATATTCCAACCAACAACAGTTGAATACACATTCTTCTCAGCTGCTCAGGGAACCTTTTCCAAAATAGAGCATATGCAGGGCCACAAAGCAAGTACTAGGAAATTAAAAAAGTAATATAATTTTTTGCATATTTTCAGATCATAATGGAATGAAAGTAGAAATTAATAACAGGAAGACCAAAAGAAATTATATAAATACATGGAGATTGAATGATACACGTTTGAATGAGGACTGAATCATAAAAGAAATAAGGGGAAAAATAAATAATTCCTATAATTAAACAAAAACAGAGATACAACATACCAAAATACATGGGGCATTTTGAAGACATTTTTAAGAAGAAAATTTATAACATTGAGTGCCCACATAAGAAAAATGGAAAGTTACCAAATAAACAACTTAATGACACACCACAAGACCCTCAAAATATAGGAACAGACTAATTCCAAAGTCAGTTGTAAGCAAAAAATAATTAAAATCAGAGCATAAATCAATGAAAGAGAGATCAAAATCAATACAAAGATCAACAAAACAAAATGCTGGTTCTTTGAGAAGATCAACAAGACTGATAATCCCTTAGCCAATTTAACCAAAAGAAAGAAAGAATCAACCCATATTATTAAAATAAGAAATGAAAAAGGAGATATTATCACAGACAGTGGGGAAATATAGAGGATCATCAGACACTATTTTGAAAATTTATATGATATACATTCAAAACCATATCAAGAAAATTGTACACCATGTTGAAGTTGGTTTCATTCCAGAGATGCAAGGCTGGTTCAGCATAAATAAATCAATACATGTCATTGACCACATAAATAGAACTAAAGACAAAAATCACTCATTTCAATAGATGCTGAAAAAGCATTTGACAAAATTCTTTTATTTTATATCTTGAGAATTTCCGTCATGAAAGGTTGTGAAATTTTTCAAATGTTTTTATGTGTATCCACTAAAACGATAATGTCTATACTTTTTCCTCTATTCTATAAACATAGGGGATTACATTAACTGAATTTTTTATTGTGGATCATCATTTCATTCCTGTGATAAATGTCACTTTGTGATGATATATAATTGTTTTTATATGTTGCTAGATTTGATTGGGTAGTACTTCAATGAAGATTTTTGCATATATATTTATATTAATCATTTATTCCTTTTCTTGTGAAGTCTTTGTCTTTGTTTAAATATCATCCTAATACCATCCTTAGAAAGTAATTTTGGAAGTATTCCTTTCCCTTCTAATTTTGAAAATCTTTGTAAATTATTTATATTAATTTACTTAACCTTATCTCTCTAGTAAACCTTGTGTGAGCTACTAATAGATACAATGATCCATTGGTTTATTTGATCTCTGTTCTTTGTATCAGAATAACACTAGACTCATGTAGTGTGTAGGAAAGGTTTTCATTCTTTCCTATATTATGAAAGATTTTATAATGATTTTTATTATTTTCCCAACCAGATTCAACAGTGTGGCCATGTGGGTTGAATTTTTCTTTGTGTAAAGAATTTTAATAATAAATTCTATTTCTTTAATTGATAGAGGACTATGACAATTTTTCATATTTTTAGTCTGTTTGGGTACTTTGTATTGTTCATGGAATTGTGTATTTTAGCTAAGTCAAAATTATTGATATATTATTTATAATATTTTACCATTATCTTTTTAATGTCTCTGAGATATTAAAATGTCTCTTCTTTCATTTCAGATATTGATCATTTGTGTCTTGTCTCCTTTTTTCCTGACAATTCCACCTAGAAATGAATTAATTTTATTTATATTTTACATATAGTTTTTGAGTTCATTGACTGTTCTGATTTTATTTTTGTTTCAGTGTTTTTCTTAGATATTAATCTTTCCTTTTTTCTTCATTTTATGATTTAATTTTTAGGGTTTTCCTCACCTTTTAAGAGGAAGGCTAAATCCTTATTTTAGACTTTAATATAAGCTTTAACTTTAATATAAGCAAGTGAAGCTATAAATTACCCTGAAAGTCCTTTTTTAAATTTCACCCAATAAAATTTGACATGTGGTGTGATATTTTTATCTCCATTCATTTGATTATTGGTTTAACTATATTTTATTTTTAGCCCATAATCATTTCAAAGTGTGTTGTCTGTTGCTACATAGGCAGGAATTTTAAAGATTTGTTTCTTTTATTAATTTCTTTTTAATTGTACAGTGGTAATAAAATATAGTCCACAAATTTCAGTCTTTCTAAATGTATTGAAATATATTTTAATGTATTTTATAAGTATATGGAATATATTGGAGCAGTTTTTTTCTAGAACATTGTTGATCTTATGACAGAGGGAAAAGAGATATACTCAAGTACTCTCTATCTCTTACAGCTTGTCCTTTTGAAACACAGACACACCAATGCCACCAATATTCTTTTTTTTCCAAGGTAGGTCACATGCACATCCCTAATATCAATGGGAAGCTATATAAAATTCTCCATTAAGAGACAGAGAAAAATGCAAACATAAGTGCATCTACCATTACCACAAAACCCTCTTCTTGAAAAACGTTCCCTAGAAACTAAATATACTTTGTAATACCTTTAGCTAAAATGAACTGCATTCTACACAATTCTTTACAAGGTAGTAGTATATTAGCTGATTTGTTTTAAACATATCTTTGAAATTCAAAGTGATAGTGAGTGGTAATACCTATTCTAATATCCTTCAATTTGATAACAAATTAAAATCCCTGCAAAGTACATTTTTAGTTTGTTCTTATTTGGATATTCATTTATTCCTTTGTCACTTCAGTTGCCCTCTTTAGACTTTCAGTTTTTGTAATTTTCCAGAGTTATAACATGAGCATTGTGTAATCATTGGAGATGCAAATACATATTACTTGCTGCGTGCTAGAACTTTATATTAGCATGTCTCATAGCCCCTGTCATTTAATGTTTTTTTCTATTTTATTTTATTTTGATAAATAAACTTAACATGAAATCTACCCCTTAACATTTTTTCAGTGTGTAATCCAGTATTGTTGATTATAAATAAATGTTGCACAGCAGAACTCTAGAACTGATTCATTTTGTTCAACCGAAACTTAATACCCAGTGATTAATAACTCCTTTTATTATAAATGTGTTGGTCACACAAATTTTCCTCATGGATTAAACTCAGAGATTCTTCTGGATTTGTATGAAATAGCACTAAGCAAAAAATCCTATGAAGCATGTTGTTAGAAGTGAAATAAAAAGGTCTCAAATAAAGCGCCATGTATTTTTCTATAGGGAAGTCCAACTCGTTTATTTTTCCTGTGGCTCAGCTATTCCCTTGCCCTTTCTATGATTATGCAAGGCAATACATTTTTATCCGTTTAAGCTACTTATCTGTCACATGGAAATAATAATCACTACCAGGACCGTATCTATAGTTCTTCATCAAATGATAATTTAGATAGCCTCTCCTCTCCATTTTTCTCAGTAAACCATTCTTCTTCTATATATTTTCATGATCTTTGAGTTTAACTTATGTATTGTAATAGGTTTTTGTTGTTTGAATTTTGTTTTGTTTTGCTTTTTGGTACTGGGAATTGAACCCAGGAGCATTCTGGCTCTGACCCCCAGCCCTTTCTATTTTTTTTTTATTTTGATACAGAGTCTCACTAAATTGTTGAAGGTCTCAGTAAATTGCTAAGGCTGACCTTGAACCTGCAAACCTGCAATCCTTCTGTCTCAGTCTTCCAAGGACTGGGATTACAGGTATGTGCCACCACATCCAGCTGCTATTGTAATAATTTTAACTGATACATTTATTATGGGTATGTACCATTTCATAATATATTTTTTTCTCTTTCTAGCTGTGGCCCTTAGCAAACTATTAAAAATATTTGTGTTTCAGGTTCCTTTTTTATAATATATAAACTGATGTTTGGAGAATCTCAAATTTTCCTTTAAAGTATGCTTTCTACAGCACTATCTCTTTACTTTGCTTATTTTATTAACATAACATAATAGACAAATCATAATTGTATGCAATTAAGGGGTACAGTGCTATATCTTGATATGTTATATGATGCAGAATGATAAAAGAAATCTAACATATTCACCACCAATCATTTTTTGTGGTGAGATATTTGAAATTTACTCTTAATTATTTTGAAATGCACTATACATTATTATTGACTATGATTATCTATAGTGGAGTAACACTCAAAATTTATTCTTCATATCAGAAACTTTGTACCCTTTGATTAACAACTGCCCACTGCTTCCCTCTTGTCCCTGCTCTTGCCTTCGCCTGTGGTAACCCTCATTCTAGTCTTTTTTTTATTGATGCATAATAATTATAGATTTTTTTTTGCGGTATCGGGGATTGAACCCAGGGGCATTCTACCTCCGCGCTACACCCCGGCCCTATTTTTTTTATACTTTATTTTGAAACCGGGTCTCACGAAGTTGCGGAGGGCCTCACTAGGTAGAGAGAGAGAGAGAGAGAGAGAGAGAGAGAGAGAGAGACAGGCAGAGAGTGAGGGAGAGAGCTGAAGCTGGCCGCGAACCCGGATCCTCCGGTCTCCACCGCCCAAAGTACTGGGATTACAAGCGTGCGCCACCACGCCCAGCTAATTATAGATATTTATGTGGTATAGTTTGACAATCCAATAAATGTATACTTTGTATAATAAATCAAGATAATTTGCAATCGCAAACATTTATCATTATATCATTCCTTTTCATAGGGAAGTTTTGAATTCCTCTTTTCTAGTTCTTTTCTTTTTCTTTTTCTTTTTTTTTTTTCTTACTGGTAATTGACCTGAAGGGCATTCTACCTCTGAGCTCCATCCCAAGCCCTTCTAGCCCTTTTTGTTTTTTATTTTGAAACAGGGTCTCACTAAGTTGCTGAGGGTCTAGCTAAGCTGCTGAGGCTGGCCTCAAACCTATGATTCTCTGGTCTCAGACTTCCAAGTACTAGGATTACAGATGTATGCCACCATGCCCAGCATGGGTCTAGTTCTTTATAAAAATATAATAAATCATTTTGAACTGTAGTCATCCTACTGTACAACAGAACATTAGAACTTATTTCTGCTATGTAACTATGTTTTATGCCTGTTAGTAAACCACTCTTCTTCCCCTCCTTCCTCCTTCCCACTGCCTTTCCTAGCTTCTAGTACTACTGTTCTCTTTACCTCTATAAAATCAATGTGTGTGTGTGTGTGTGTGTGTGTGCGTGTGCGTGCGTGTGTGTATGTGTGTGTGTGCGTGTGTGTGTGTGTGTGTTACTGGAGATTAACCCCAGGGCCTTACACAGGCTAACCAAACACTCTCCCGTTGAAATACATCTCTACTCCTTTTACTTCATTTTGATACAGGGTCTCACTAAGTGGAACAGTCTGGCCTCAGACTTGTGATCTTCCTGCCCCAGTCATGAGAGGCTGGAATTACATGTGCATACCACCAGGCTGGCAATTGACTCCATTTCTATTATATACATGTGAAATATGTTTGCCAGCATACACTTCTCTATTACATTTATTGTATGGCACATCTCACTAAATAAGGGCCATACATTTTTAGATAATTGGTTCTATAATTATTTTCTTTATGTATTCCATAGATCCCTTTGCTGTTTGAAAAGGCTTTTGCCTCTGAGTTTTATTTTAAAATTCCTACTACAATATGATACCTTTAACATGTTCTTCTTTATGTAGAATGTGTTTTTTATAATGATGAGGGGCAGAAACTTATTTGGATTTCAAAAGTGAACCTTTTATTTACTGAATCCCCAATCTTTTTTACTTGATGCTATAAAGTCTCTATAATACTTGTGGGAAAAATTGTGAAAGCGTCTGTACCTAGTTATTGAAAAAAAAACAATCACTTTTCCTCCAGTCCCAACATTACAGGTCCAAAAACACAACTCAGACATAATTTTTTCAGGGCAATACAAACCCTCTGTGTGTCAAACAATTTCCCTTGAACTTCTATGTCTGGAAATTTATTTTCTTATTTAATTACTAAATTCAGTATGAAGTAATATCTTGCTGAGTTACATTTATGTGGAAACATTAGTATACAGAGTGTGTGTGTGTGTGTGTGTGTGTGTGTGTGTGTGTGTTGGGAAGGGGGTGTTAAGGTTAAACTCAAGACCATTGAAACCCCCCTAGCACTTTTTGCCAAATATGAGAAAGAAAAAACTGTCTACTCTGTAAGTAGGCATGTTGGCAAGCTTTCAACATTGTGTACACACTGGAAAAAGCGCTCGCCTCATGGTCAGGGCAACTCCCCCTCCGACACCATGGGGAGCAGAGTGCCACTAGAATTTTGCTCATACCAGACTCCTGAGTGTGGTGCAGTGGCATAGTGTGCAAAGTGCCCAAACTTAGCAGGGCTTCTGCTTAAAGCCATCTGTCCCTGCCCTTTTGTTAAATAAGTATGGCAGAAGTAGTTTCCTTTTTAACAACGTTTGAGCATATTTAGGAAAACAAAAGGGAGGAAGAAAGTCAAGTGTACAAAACTTCCAAGATCTTTCTTCTGGAAATTCAACTCCCTGGAGTCTCCTAAAATGCCAGAGGGGCCTCCGTACACTGGGCTCACTTCATTATCTTGCTCTGAAGACTAAGTGCAGTACTACTGTCTCCTCTTCCCCAATTCAGTCCATGGAACATTCCTAGTTCCTGTAGTCCTTTTTTTTTCTTCACAGTTGAGTGATACAGTATATTATGACTTTGCTAAATTTATATTTTTTTCCTTTTAACATTCAAAATATCTTTGTAAATTTATGCATTTTTTAAGGACAAAACTGCATCCTGACCTATACCGGCAAAGTACCATTTCCAACTACTTATTTCATTTACTTAATGGTTTTTCCAAATTTATACACCATTCCTAATCCCTTTCCTATCCTCTCTCATCCAACCTATATGATTTTATTTACAGAGTATGTATTCCTCAAAAATACATATTGTTGTCTTTGTGCTCTAAATCTTATTGCTTGCCTTACTTTTCTATTCAACATGATGTTTTTGAGCTCAAATAATGTAACTATATGTAAATAGAGTTCATTACTCTAAACTGATGCAGAGACACACATTTGTGACTAATACATATCATTTGTACATAATGCTTTTACTTATCTGTTATACCAGTATCAGATTTCCTGTGTGTTTCTACCCTGAGGCATATACTAATTCCCTGAGGTTTTCATCTCCTTACAGTACTTCCTCTCCTGGGACGCCCTTTCTTAGCATGGTTAGTTTTCTCACTCTGGAGATATCACTTTCCGAACTGAGAAATCGCATCCATACAGAGATCCCTTGGGGGATATGTGCATGAGAAAGTTGGAAAGCACACATTCTCCTTCATAAACCATTCTCACCTAAGTTTCCTATTCTCAGAAGCCATTTTTCAATCCACTTTTAAAATTTTCATAACTAGACACTGAATTCTCCATAGTCATAATCCCTTTGTCCTAGAATTATTCATTTCTCATATTTTCAATGATATCACAAGAATATCCTTTATGACATTGAAACAGCTTCATTTTATCATATTATGTTTTTCCTTAAGAGACTGGCTACCCTTTGTATCGATCACCCTTCCTGATATTCATTGTATTTTAGCAGCTTGTCACAACAAATTATTCGGAATACTGGTTTTGTATGCCTTTGCCATGACAGTCCTCCAGCCTGAAAACTTAGTCATATTTCCTTTAATGTATTGTTCTTAATATCAGGCAGCAGGAGTCATAACAGGCTGTTTTCCCATAGCCACCGTTTCTGGCAATCTAGATGTGAATGTAGGGGCACTGCTTGTATTACCTCCCCAGCCAGCATATTTTGGGGAATATTAAACAATAGACTCTAGATTGTGCATCCCCCAAATTGAACAGTTGTGTGATAATAATGAGGTCACAGAGTCAGGTCACTGCAAAGAATGTGCCATAATATAAAAATGCATTAAAAAAAAACACCCTGCACTTCCAACTTTAGCTCACCTAAGCACCAACTAGGAGGACAGTAGATAAGGCATATACAGAATCAACAAGTAATTTAGCTCCTTTACCAGTTTCCATGGCAACCCTACTATATAAAACTAAGAAGAAAATGCATTAAAAAATCAGGCTTGGCCTTGGCTTTGATCACTGACACTTTCAACATTACTTTCTTCAACACAATGTTTAAAGCAACCAAATACATACACTAGATATAATATTGATGTACACATGAAGAATTTTATAAAGGAGAGGCAGTGTATAGGGAGGCAGAGAAAACCCAGATTAATTTTTTAGAAGTCAACTAAAAAATTATGAACTCGCATATTTTGATAATGACTGAAATGAATTAGTTCATAAATTCCCTGTTTAAAAGGGGCTTGCAAAGGCTGTGTCTGTTCCATCAATTTAGACAAAATCTCTTTTGTGTCATTCCCCTGGAATGTCTTTGCTGACCCTGAGTCACTGAAGATGAATGACTTGTCCAGGTTCTCCCAACGGAGTCAATAGCAGCATTAACAGCCTTCAGAATGGATCTTATGGGACCCAGCCTTGAAAATAAAAATTCACTTTGAGTTGTGGAGTCCTTGCAGCTCTGAGAGAGGAGAGGCAATCTTGTGACACTTAGCGCCTGATTCTCAGACTGCTGAGCTCCAATGGACACACATACGCACATACATCTGATTCCTCTGCCACAGAAATGCCCATAGTTCTCCAGCAAGGGCTGCCTGGGATCTGTTTCTTCAAATGATGTTTTCCTGTCGTGTAATTTAGCAAATAATGTTCCTAACTCATTTCTGGTATTTTAGTCTAGATCTCTCATAATATTTTAAATGTGTATGTGGGCATTTTTTGTAGAATCATATGATTTAGAAAAAGCTTTACTTTTTTCCCACACATCCCTATTACCCATTATTAGACATGAATTTGTTTCTATTTGAATTTATTATCAATACTTATTTGATCAATTTCCAACAAAATTGGATAAATACACACACATGGGTGTGTACATATGTATGTGTCTCCATATATATACATATATATATGTATACATATACATACACACACACACACACACACACACACACACACACACAACACACACACACACATATGGAGAGAGAGAGAGTGTGATCCAGGGATGAGAAGTAGGAGGTAAGATAAATTCCCTGTTGTTAATACATTTATGGTGAGGGTTCTAGGGACAAACTGGATTTACACTAAGGATGCCAGAAGAGGATTACAAGGAATGTTATTTCTGAGATAACATTTTTTTCTGTGGGAGAAGTAATTAACTACTTAAAGAATCAATAAGGAAATATTTTTGGCAGAAAAAAATCTCAGGTGTGTGAAAACAAAGGTGTGAAAGAGATTGGCAAATGCAGGGAAGTGGAAAGATTAACAGTTAAATATGTCGCATGCAGAAGACCAGAGGGAAATAAAAGTTGAAAATATGGTAAGTAATGAAAACCATGGGCACTGTTATGAATTTTTTTGCAAATGATTTGTGAATGTTTTTGCATTTGATTATAATGGAGGAAACAGCATGGTAAAACACACGGAGGTCATGTAAGTCAGTTTTAATTTTTATGTGAGAATTGATAAGGACCTTGATACAACAAGCAGAAGTAGAAATGTGAAGAGAACAGGATATATTTAAGAAACATTTAGCAGGATATTTCTGTAGGATTTCTGTAGGTTTTTATTTTAAAATGCTTTATGATTTATAGCAGTTTCTAAGATAGTACAAAGTTCCTGAGTACCATTTACTCAGCCTCCTCCAATGTTAATATTTCCTGTACCAGCTTACATAATTGATTACTCAAAAATATCAAAACTAGGAAATTAACATTGGCACAATTTTGACTAAACTATCAACTTTATTTCAATTTCTTCATTTTTCTGACAACTCCTTTTTTGTTTGTTTTCTAATATCCAATCCAGGATAACTACTCTATTTATTTGTCACACCTCCTTAGTCACTTCCAATCTGCTACTGCTCATCAATCTTTCTTTGTCTTGATGCTTTTAAAGACCACTGGACAGGTATTTTGTAGAATTCCACTTAATAGGGGCTTATCAGAGGTATTCTCATGATTAGACAGACTTCGGGGAAGAATACTGAAGAGGTGAAGTGTCCTTCTTATACCAGAGAATACAAAATGCCCCAGTCAAAACTTGTCATTATTGGTGATGTCAATCTTGATCACTTGGTTAAGGTACTGTATGCTAAATTTCTTTATTGTAAAGATATATTTTTCCTCCTATTTCTTTCAAATTTCTGTTAGGGTTGAGGTACTGTCTATCCCTCACTGGAGAGCAAGAGAATTAAGCTTCATTTCCCAAAATTTATGGACATAATTATTAACACCACCAGAATAAATATGTGTGAGGTGGTAATTTGAGAATTTTCAAGTTTCATCTTCTAATTTTACTATTTCTCAGCTTGCCTTGCCCCGAGCAACTTTTGCTATCATGTACTAAGTGATATATTTTCTTCATTTCTCCCACACTTAGAAATTGGGAGTATTTTGTTCAAAACAGTTTTCCCTTCTTCTCTATTTATACAGTTATTTAATTACACAGTTACTTATTTATATCAGAAAGAACTTATATATTTTTACTTCTCTTTAGGTTAGAATATATATATATATTCTATATATATATATATATATATATATATATATACACCACTTGTCAATTTTCTCTAGCTTTGTCCATGGGGAGGTTTTAGATTGGCTGTGATGCTTCTTGGCATGTCCTTATTCCACTTTTTTTTCACTTTATTTTTGACACAGGAAGTGTTCCAGGATCATCTTTCACTTACCCTTCCCCTCTCCTAGAATCATTACAGAAGCCTTGGTTACTTTCATTTGAAAAGGATATTTAAAAACCAAAATTGGGTCCGAAATGCTCTTGTTGCTTCTATGATATCCCTTCTTCAATGTCCTCTCAGTGGACAGAACAAGGAAATATATGTTTACATCCTAGCACACACACCTGCATATGTATGTAGATTCACATATACATATATATTTTAATATCAATGAATCCATTATCTGTATGTATGCATGTGTGTTTTAGTCAGCCTTTTGTTGCTTTGAGCAAAACATCTGACAAGAACAATTTAGAGGAGGGAAGGTTTATTGTGGCTCATGGTATCAGAGGTTCAGTCCATGATCAGCAGTCTCCAGATCAGAAACATCATGGTGGCAGGACACGGCGGAAGAATGTTGCTCAGCCTATGGCAGCAGAGAAGCCGGGGACAGGAGGGTTCCAGGAAGAGATAAAAGAGTCCTCAAGGCCATGTCCCTAGTTACCCACTTCTTCCAGCCATACCCCAACCCTGAATCCTGCTGCATTGGGAACTATACTTTCAACACATAAATTTTTGGTGGGACATCCAGACCCAAACCATAACAATGTGCATGTATTATGCATGTGTATATATAGTACACATGTCCATATGCATAACTCAGACTCTAATTTGGCTTATTCTAGAATCCCCATTTTATTTATAACTTCGTTCTCAGAAAGTGAAATTGACTCTTACTATTTAGACTAGATTTACTTATATGTTCAAATCTGGTATACATATAGCTTCACACCAGCTAATGTGTACTGGTGAGAACCAAATATATCAACTAGAGCACTCATTTGTATTCTATAGCATTTTGACTGTATATGAGCAATAACTACAAAGAAAAATTCTAGGTTTCTGATTTGAATGGCTGGGCACATGATAACGTCTTTGACTAAAGAATTAATTGACAGAAAAAACAAATTATATAAAAGAAGATGAAAATAAATAAATACACACGCACACATATACATACATATATATGCATATATATATATATATATATATGTATCTATCTATCTATCTATCTATATATATATATATAGTTTGAAATTTCTATAGTCCACCCAGACAGCAAAGTTCCAAATTGCATTTTAATGTATATATCCAAGATCCAGAAGACCAATCTCAATTTAAAATAAATATCTTAATCATGTTTGTGCCTGATATTTGTCTAAATAGAGTATATAAAGTCAAAAGACAACATGGTTAACAATAATAACTTACATGAACAAACATGTTTGCTCTGTGAAGAAAATCACTGACTCTAATATGGGAATATTTATTACATCTCCTTTGTTGGAGTTTGGATATAAAATGTTCCCCCAAAAGCTCATGTGTTGCCAATGCAGCTGGGTTCAGAGGTGGGGAATAGTGGAAGGAAATGGGTCACTGGGGTCATGGCCGTGGACACTGTATCTGTCCCTGGCCCCCTCCTCTCTCTCCTCTGCTTCCCTCCACTAAGATGAACAGGGCCTTTCCCTGCCTGGTGCTATGTTTCTGTGGAAACTGCCTTGGAGCTGGCTAACCATAGAACTCTGAAACCATGAGCCCCTGATAAACCTTTTTCTAAGTTTATCAAGTATTTTAGTCATGAAGTTGAAAAAGCTGACTAAAATATCCTGAAATATCCAATAAAAACTTATGACATAATCCATGCTACTACATTTCAGAAGCACTCAATACATGCCTTCTAGTACACCCACTTGTTTTCATTATCTATGAATATGGGTTTATGTATAAATTGCTTGTTTTCTAAGCTATCCAAATATTTAGATGTTTTGGGGGTTTCTACTCAAGCTGTACAAATTCATAAATACTTTAAGGCTTAAAACAGCAAAAATTTACCATCTATATACCAACTATAAGTTCTTGAGGTCAAAACCCTGAAATGGGTTAACAAGATTGTATTATTTCTAGAGGCTCTAGAAGATATTCCTTTTCCTACTTCTAGAAGTTGTCTAAATTTGTTGGTTTCTGGGCTTGCATTATTCTGAGCAGCTTCCATTTTCACATTTTACATTTCACATTTTCTTCTCTGATTATGGTACTCCTGCCTTCCTCTTACTAGACCACTATGTTCACTGGACCCACTTGTATAATCCAGAAGAATTTCCTAACTTAAAGATATTAATTTATTCACATCTGCTAATTTTTTTTTGATATGTTAAATAGTTTGTTCAAGATTTCTAGGAAGAGGATTAGGACAGCTTTTGGTAGGTAGGTGGGTAGGGGGGATTATTCTGCCTACAACAGAGAAATTGGCATTTGTAAAAGCCATTAGTTAAAGTAAAGTTGGTTAATGTTATTAATGTTTAACAGATATTAGTTAATGTTATTGTAGCAATAAATTCCCGATTGGCTGGCAGTTCAACAAGCAGTGACTTATTGATGGAACTTCCTTTACATTATAGCTCCATACTCTTTAACAGGACATTTTCAAGTTCACAAGAAAAGGAGAACTATTTAGGAAACACCGCACCCAGGGAAAGTTTGAGGGGGCCAAACATTGACATAATGCCTATCACTTTTGCCCACATTCTGAAGAACAGAACTCAGTTACATGCTTACTGCATGTCATATGTAACTATAAAAATGGAGAAAGCAGGCTAGATTTGTATCTAGCAGCAAGAAGTAAGGAGTTTGGTGAACAGATTGGTTCTGCTAGTCAACAGGTTTACCAATAAAAGAAATGAATGCTTCAGCAACATTGAAATTCATACTAGTTTAATTATCTGATAAAATATTAATAAAAATAAGATGGACTAATAATAAATTTCAAGGGTATTAGTAAAGCAGTTAACTCAGGAAAAGGCAAATATCTTGAAAGTCAGTTAATATCTTGAAAATCAGTTAATATATCCAGTACTTTTCTATATACTATTAAATTCTCAAGTGTTATAAGCCTACCTAAGAATTCAGACAGACCCTTATAAAGAGAACAGTCACATTTAAAATTTTTAATTTATTTAAGTCTTTTTTAAAAGGAAAGATATTATAGAATCTCTGAGTTGAAAGGAATAACACAATTTTCAAAAATATTCTATTACCATGTAGGACGAATATTCACTTCCTTTTTTTTTGGTGGTTTGTAGTGGGAATTGAACTCAGGGATGTTCTACCTAGAACACCAGCCCTATTTTATTTCTATTTTGAAACAGGGTATTGCTAAGTTGCTGAGGGTCTCATTCCTTCACCAGCAATGGATCAAGGAAACCTGATATGACTTATGGAAAAATAAACAACCAATCTCTTTGTAAATCATGTCCAGGAGAGAATCTTCAAGATTTGCACAGTGTTAAATGCAAGAGAAGAGTATTTTGTAATCAGGCAGAAGTCACACACTTTAGGCATATATTTAAAAACATATATAACAACTATTTGTGACACCATTCTTTCCCCTGATAATACAGCAATATCTGGTAGACAATTTATTAAAAAGAAAACCGGAAAATCAACCCCAGTAGCATGGACTGTATTAATTCGATATTGAAATGCATTATGGAATGATACTAATTCAATTATATGGAACAAAGTTTAAAAGAAAAAAATGACTGGTAGAATTGCCACAATATATGGAAGATAAGATAAATGGCATGTCTTTAAAGAATGCTCTTCTTACAATGAATAATCAGAAGCAAGGAAAAAGTTAAACATTAAATGACCATACAAAAGTGTGAGCTTTCTACTTTCCTTTAGCTTTTATAAAATAAATACGAACAACTATTATGAAAATTATTTTTCTTATTTCAGGTATTACTCCATGCTTTTCTTTCTCTTATATTTGCTTATTCTCATTTATCATTTATATGCATAATTCTTCTGATACAGTGTTTGTTGTGTTTACTACACATGATGCTGTGATAGTAAATATTCTATTCCTGATGTGTCATTTATAATCACTATAATCACAAAAATTAAATATGCTGAGAGTTCTTTATTCTAATATTGTGAATTGTTCCTTGATATGTGTCAAATTTGTATTGTAGTAAAAAATAAGGCCAAAAGGCAATTTTGACATTGCATTTAGAAAATGGATTTAGTCTTTCATCAGCAGTGATAAACATTTTAGTAGTACTTTAAGCCTTATCTTTTACCATGACATACAGCTTACAGAGGGTACAATAAAGTGCAGCTTATAGAGGGTACCATAAAATACACATTATATAGAGGGTATGGTGAGGTGAACTTATTGTATCCCTTTCAACTTCTTGGTACAATTTTCAGGAATCATTTGGAAAGGCTACAATAATTTCACTGAGATAAATAACATGGATGTGTTGTGCTACTTCTTTGTTTATGGTACATACCCAAGCAGCATTTAAAGTAATGAAACAGATTTGTACCAATGAAGTTAGAACCTCAAAAAAATCAGAATTTACTATGCACATTGTGTAGAAATCAAGGAATCAACTTGGATAAACTTCTAAATATGGTAAAAATCTAGTTTTGATGCTATATTCAACAATTGCATTCCATTAGGAATATCCCAAGACAGAAAATTCTGTTGTCAAATAAACAGAAAGAAATCTTCTGGGCTATTGGGACTCTAAATTTGAAGATGTTGGTGACATCATGTAATGTGTGATGAACTCCAATAACAATTGATAATATCCAAGAAATTCTGTGCAAGAATCTGTTTGATGATATACCTGCTTCTGCACTTAAAAGAGATACACTTGTCCAGGTACATACACGTAGTTCAGTCAGTTCTCCTTAATAATAAATGGATTGAGTCCACTTGGGTGGAAAAATGATTCTGCCACTTACAGTGTGAACTTAGACAAACTGCTTAACTTCTCTAATCTCTCTAAGAATCCATATTAAGTCTTTACTACTATCTCTGGTATGTAGAAATTATTCAAGAAACGCACATGATTATTATACCTGAATTTCTCTGGGGAATGTTCCTATGCTTAATTGTTTACTTTCAGATTTGATCTGTGGTTAACAAACATGGTCCTCATAGGCCACATGTCCTCCTGAAGATCAGGATCAATTATATTTGCTAAGATGGCAATTTCTCTTCTCACCTGTAGACCCCTTCATACAAGAATTTCAAAGTGAGCAAGCAGCAGACACATTTTTTAATGTAATCACATCCTCTCTGTAACTTCTGCAAGAATTGTCCCTACTTTGGGAATCAGGTCTATAATGTCAAAGAGTTCAGAATTGTGGGAATTCCCCGAGACACTAAAAATGACAGCAAGTGGCCCTTTCTATTTCTACTCTATGGTTCCTACATTCATGTATCCTCTAACTTTGTATAATGCCATATAAAATCTCTGATTTGAAGTGAAAAATACTGCGTCCTTGTGAAGTATTACTTCTGAGCTGGCACTTCAACTGTGCCTTCAGCAGGTAATTCCTATATTGTATTACGCAAGAACTGTAGCCCTGCTCTTACCTCTCCCTTTGTAGTAAATTGGTCTAACATAATGTTAGATAGGATTCTCTGCCAGTGGATCAAGCAGTCTGTAAGTCTTCAGAATATAGTGCTGGCCAAAAACACGAAGGCAGAAAAGATAAACTCATATCCATAATATGTGTCTAGTTCTGTCAGAACAAATCACTGACCCTTCCAAGGAAGAGGGGAAAATATTGTTTACTTGCCACCAAGTAGCTGATTTGTCTCCTTGAAAACTGGCACAATAGTGTAGATGTGGCGATGGCCTCTGTTACTGACAGGTTGGACATTCTGTGCTGACAGTAGGTAGACCAGCTGCTGATGAAGAACTATGGTGAAAATCATTTTGCTTATTTCAAGCATTACTCCAGGCTTTTCTTTCTCTAATATTTGCTCTTATATGGAGACCCATGTTTAGTCTCCATCCCTGTTATCACGACCATTTATTTAGGGTCATTTATGTCAACATTTGGGTGGCTGGTGACGAAGATCGACTGAAGTCCACTGGTAAAGTTTTTCATTATTCTCTGTACTTGGTTATCGAATGCCTCTCCTATGGAAATGTTATTACCATGTGATATGAAAATCTTCATTTTTTAAAAAATTTTGAGACAGGGTCTTGCTGAGTTGTCCAGGCTGGCCTCAGAAACTTATTTGAGATCGTCTTGCCTCAGCCTTCCAAGTATCTAGGGTTACAAGGCTGGGCCACCACCATATCTATCTTTGCAAATCTTCATCTTTGTACCCATATCCAAATATTCATGCACATATTTTTTATTCTAGAATGACTGCCTGAAAGTTCATTTTAATATTTATTTCCCTTCTCTAACCACCAGTGAAGTGATTTTTTATTTCTTATGGCTATATATGGCTTTTCCCACATTTATAGCATCTATATATCTATATCTATATCTATATCTATCTATCTATCTATCATCTATCTATCTATCTATCTATCTATATATATATATATATATATATGGAGAGAGAGAGAGAGAGAAAGAGACCACTTTATAATGATATCTTTATAAAGTCAAGATACCACTCCACTTTATTATTATTCAGAAAGAGACCACTTTATAATGGTCTCTTTCTGAATAATATAGATATTAACCTCAAGCAACTTCTCTTTCCATATGAAATGATGAACAAGGCCACTACAGGAAGGTTGGCTCTTTGGGAGCACTTTTGTTTTTCATTGTCTTTCAGGCCTCTTCTGAGTTGCACTAGAGTATATGCCATAATTTTCAAGTTGAAATCACATACAGAGACATAGATAATTGCATATGTAGAAGCTGAGAGGCTCTGGTGCAACAGTTTTGAGTGACTTGATGGTAGGAGCTACTTACTTGCACAGATTGCTTTTCTTCTCTTGTCTTGTCCATGCTCAATTGCTCAACTCTGGGTATAGAATTTCCACTTTATAATAGCCTTTTTCTGAATCCATTGAAACTTATGATTATGTGGATCTGAGAGAACCTATTTTTTATGATGGACAGTTGTAGTAACATGGTCCCTGAGCTCAAAAATACACCAAGATGGTATGACCCTCCTTCACAACCTCAGAGTTTTGTAGTGTAGTTTCTACAGTGAGTCTGGCCAGAATTTCACAAAGTATCTTTTCCCACAATGATAGCTTATATCTTCCACAGTTCTCTTTTTTCACTCTAAGCTACACTCAGTTCCAGAAGTCTTTTATGTCCTGAAATATATGATTTGAAGCAATGTACCCAGATGTGGAATATACTGCCTCAAAAACCCAAAGGGGTCCTGTAAGTATTGTGCTTTCTTCTTCTTCATGGTGGGAATTGTAAGATAAAAAATAATTGCTCATTGTTTATTACTTCAGATGGAATGCCTTCAGGTCATATCTGGACCTATACATATTTTATACATGGGGTAAGTCCCAGAAACTTCATGGAATTTGTCTCCTAGTGTTAGGAGGATGTGCTAGTCAACTTAAATGAGGAAAGATGGTTCAAGAGGTTTTAGTTTATGATTGGCTAGATCCATTGCTTTGGGCATGAGATGAGGCAGAACACCATGGAGGAGGGGTGTGGCAGAGGAGAACCACTCAGCTTATGGTAGCCAGGAAGCAGAGATAGAGAGAGGAGGGAGAGAGAGGGGGAGAGAGAAAGTGAAATGAAGAAGAAGAAGAAGAAGAAGAAGAAGAAGAAGAGGAGGAGGAGGAGGAGGAGGAGGAGGAGGAGGAGGAGGAGGAGGAAGAGAAGAAGAAGAAGAAGGGCCACCACCACGAGAAATACACTTCCAAGGCATGTCTCAGAAACCTACTTCCTACAACCATACCCCACCTCTTACAGTCTCCACCACCTCCCAGTAGTCCACTCAGCCATCAATGGATTGATTAATCCACTGATGAGGTCAAATCACTCATGATCCAATTACTTCCCAAAAGCCCCACTATGGACATAGCTTCACTGGGGATCAAATCTTCAGCACATCCAAATCATAATAGAGCATATATATGTTACTAAGACATTAAATATGTTTGTTGCATTGTTGCTCATAGAGCCAATTGGCTTGATGTAATATGTGATATGATGTGCGATATGCTACAGAATGTCAAGAAGATCACACATCAATTGGACTATATTATATCATAGGGTAGGGAACCTAAGATAGTCCTAGGGAAAAACTGTAAAGACATCTGTAGCTAGTTTCATGTGACTTTGAATTGTTTCTTGTCTTCTTTGTATGGAGTTGAAAATTAAGCATTTGTCAAATCAGTTGACTTATTGTTTAGCAGAAGCTGTGCTAATCTTTTGGCTTTGCAGCTGCAGTTAAGGCTATGAGTTAGTTTGGGGTAGTTTAGTGCCATTCTTCAGGATCTGTTCCTTTGTTACAGTGTCAGACTAATAAATTTAATGGGAATATGATAGAGACCATCACCTATGCATCGTTTAAATATTTAAAAGTGGCACTAATTTCCACCAGATGTTTCAGTGTGTGGTACTATCTCATTTTTGTTTTACAGTCTTGATTTAGGGAGGGAACAATGTCAGTCCTATGGTTGGTCTTTCTAACTATGATCATTCTTAACCCACAAAACAAGGAACCCAATGTAGGACTCAAGAAATTTCTAGTCATGCCTATTCCACTTACACAATCAGAGATCAGGGAAGTAAACATCACGTTATACACAGACCCAGATCCATTTAAGTATTTGACCAAATATGGACCCAATATAAAGAGAGACCATGAGATTGTTTTGAGATTCTGGGATACAATGACAACTTGAGTTTTTTCCTCACAATATCTGTTCAATACCTTTTGCCAATTTACAATTACCAAATTAAGTGACCATAGCTTTCTCTGGGGCAGCACTGAAGAGAATCATCATCATGTACATTTACTGTGATGTTCCATGATCCTTTCTTCTCAGGACCTGGATTATTTCAGTGCATATAACACATATATTTAATCCAAGTTCTTTCCTACAGGGAATCTATTCAAGGCTGCATGGCCAGAATATTGGCTTCTCTCAAAACATTTCTTTCTTCCATCTTAAAAATATATGAATAAAATAATTCACTTCTAGGAACTATGTTCTTTCCAATCTAATCTTGTGGTTAGCATTGACCTTATACTACTAGTTGTTTTTCTTAGTTCATAATGATAGTCAGTTCTTACTGCATTCTACAATAAGTCTTCTATGACCTATGAAGTTGTTGATTCACTGTCTATATATCCTGGGAAGTACTGTTTCTCATGTTTCTGTTATCTTGGAGGGAAATAAACTTATGGGCATTTCAATAATAATCTTGGAAAGATTGCTTCATTTTTTCTTAGCAAAATATCAAATTTATTTTGTAGATTACTATCTCACATGCCTTTAAATTGTCATCTATCATGTTATAGGTATAATGTGTTTTATAAATACATTTTTTACCTGATATCTTTATAAGTTTTCATTCTGTCTCCCAGAGAACCGTATAATCTGGAAATATACCATATTCTTCTACTATGTTCAATCATAAACTGTTAGTCCTCAAAAATATTTCAAAAGTCCTCTGTAAATGCTTATTATTAAGTTTAGGTGTATATGTATATACACACCTATATGTTTATGTACATATAGATATGCTTGTATATAATTATATATGATATAAATATATATAAATTATTATTTTTATTTGAAAATTTAATCCTGTTTTACAATACTTAAAACACTAGAAACTTGGTCTGGATCTTAACAAGACAATTAATAAGTCCTATTAGCAATCTTAATCACAATGTGTTTGATTTCAAAAAGAAATTTACAAATCATTTTAACCTGAATGTTTCACATTGCAACATATTGAGAACGTAGAGATGAAGCCATGCAACCAATTAAAGAGACATATTGTTCTTTTTGCTTGACCTAATTCTTCATGGGTATTCAAGGGGAAAATGAACAAAAGCATTTTATTGTATAAAATGGAATAACTTAAATTAGAAACTCCTCAGCTATGTTTCAACACAGATGGTAAGGCAGTTACCAATATTGTCCCACTTATTTTCATTTACTTAAAATTGCTCTTAATAAAAGCAAGGGAAATTAAATTCATAGCAATAATCTTCTCTAGACCCTATATACTACCACTGCAGGTTTCTCTTAAGAATTTGATCGACTAGCCTTGTGTTAAACTTAAAATTCTTTTCTGCTCTCATTTCTTTACTTTACCCCAGCACCTTAGAAAACTCTCCTCCTTTGAACTCCACCACAAATTCTCAGCCTTTTTTCCACAGCCAACTTTTTAGAAGCAGTTAAATATATGTGGCTTTTATTTCCTTCCATTTATTCACTGATCAGCCCCTTGAAATATGGTTATCATACTGGCACTGAAACCGAAGCTTCATTCTGGCCTCTCTGTCATCTGCCCACTAAATGTCATAGAAGTAGCTCACATTTATTTGGACTCATAAAGTCTCTTCTAAGTAAAGCAAACAAACCCCAACAGCTATTCTTTTCTATTTTTCACTCATTCTAGTTTAAGAATAGTAGCATTAGCATTTATTCTATCAAGTGTTTAGATAAAACTATTAGATATATCCTTCTACTCCTTCTTCTAATCACATCATGCCAGTAGCATTCCTCTTTAGTATAGATGGCTTCAATAATCCTGTCTAATAGTTTCCTATGACTGCTATAACAAACTGCCACAAAATAGCACACACTGTTTTGTCTTACACATCGGAGACAGGAAATATGAAATGGATCTCACTAGACTTAACCTCAGAATTCCACAGGACCTCGTTTCTCTTGAAGGCTCTAAGGAAGACTCAGTGTTCTTGCATTTTCCAGCATGTAGAGGCTGCCCACATCACTTGACTCCTGGACACCTTGACTCTTCAAAGCCAGCAATGCCAGTCAGAGTATATCTCCTATAGCATGACTCTGATTCTGATTCATGTAAAAGATTCTTTGATTAAACTGGGCTCACCTGTACAATCCAGGATAACCTTCTCATATTAATGTCATTTGATTAGACATCCTAATTCCATTTGCTGTTTTAACTCCCCTTTGCCATGTAAGATAACATACGCTAGGTTTTGGGGACTAAGATATGGAGGTCCAGTGTTCTGCCCACTACACTTTGTAATAAATATTGATATGTTTATATTTTTTCTGAAAGGAGGAAATACAGTATCTATTTAATTTATGTCTGTAAGTAGAATTTATAAATTAAGTTACATAAACATTTTTAGTGACGTATTGACAAATTATTCTTCATTGTGTCTCAATGCACACTCTAATTTATAGTATCTAAAAATAACTGATCTCTATATATTCGCTGTGGTAAATGTACGAGTGCCCTGCCTAGATTACATTCACTGGTTATACATTCCAAACTGAGGGACACCTACAACCAACAACTGACAAAAGTTTTCAAGGTAGGACAAACTCTACTGCAGTTAGTCATCTAGAACTCTCCATAGAGCTGGACTGAGGCTGATCTCCACCTGACTGCCACCTTTCTTAGCTCTATTTTGCAGCCCTATCCATCCTCCTTCACTTTTCATACTCTGAAAGCGCTCTCTCTCTCCAGTTCATACATCCCAGAGTCTAAGGTTCTGCTTTGAGAGAAGCCTGCCTGAGATATTTTCCAACCCCGATTATTATCAGGCTTGTATTTGTGAAAGGTATGATAGGTGAAGTGATGTCTCATTATTAAAATACTCACTTAAGTTTAAGAATATTTAAATGTTACTAGTCATAAGTGGTTGGTGATTTTTTTACATATATATTAATAAGTGACATCAATCAGTAGTTATATTTTCTTGTCATATTCTCTCTGAGTTTTGGATCAAGATAATAGTGTCCTCATAAAAATAGTTAGGAACTACTCTTTTCTAATTTTAGAAGATTTTGTGAAGAATTGATATTTAATATATTTTAAATACTTGGTAGTATACACTAGTAAAACATTATGAACCTTAATATTATTTTGTAGATTTTTAAAAATACTATTTACATTTCTTTAGTTGTTATTGGTCCTTTCATTTTTTTGTCTTTATCCTTTAGTGAGATTTGGTGGGTAGTTCCTAGGAATTTTTTCTTTCAATATTTTTACTATGACAACTATATGTGAATATCTTTGTGTTTATAACTACTTGGGAGCTTATCGAACTTTTTGGATATATGGATTAACATTTTCACCAAAGTTGTGATGTTCTCAGGCATTGTTTCTAAAAAAATTATTTATCTGCTCCTTTCTCACTTCTTCATCTGAAATTCTTATATGTACTTTAGTTTTCTTAGTGTGCTCCATAGTCTCGGAGGAACTGTGGATTTTTCTTCATTCTTTTCTGTTGCTCTCCTTTTCTATTGATCTAACTTCATATTTATTGTTTTCTTCTGCTAGGAAAATCTTAGCCTTTCTGGTACTTTTTCTATTGAGTTCTTGTACTTTCAACTCACGTTTATATTTTGTCATATTTTAAAATACATTTCTTTCTTGAGATACATTAAAATATATTTCTTTATTTGGTATGTAGAAATAAATTTATAGATATATAAATAAAGTGATATATTTTATTTCATGGTAAATTATTGTAATATCTTTGTTTACTTCTTTATCTTATCTTATTTAATTTTATTTTATTTTATTTGTGTGTGTGTGATACTGAAAATTGAATTCAGTGGTGTTCTACCTCTGAGCTACAATGCCAGCCTTTTTATTTCTTATTTTGAAACAGGGTCTCACTAAGTTACTCCAGACTTCCTCAAACCTGCAATCCTCCTGCCTCAGCTTCCAAAGTACTGAAATCCCCGGGGCACACCACCATGCCCTGCTTCTTTTTTTGTTTCTTTAAACTTGGGATACTTTAGGTTTTTTTTTTTCTTTTTGCAGTATAGGGGCATTCTACCTCTGGGCTACACCCCCAGCCCTATTTTTTATTCTTTATTTTGAAACAAGGTCTAAGTTACGGAGGGCTTACTAAGTAGTTGAGGCTGGCCGTGAATCCCAATCCTCCGGTCTCAGCCTCCCAAGTACTGAGATTACAAGCTTACGCCACCACGCCCGGCTTACTTTAGTTTTTTGAAAATGTTTATAATGGCTTTTTTCACTTAGTTTTTTTTTTTTTAACTTAACATCTGAGCCCTCTCACAGGCAGGTTCTATTGTCTACTTTTTCCCCTCTGTGTGGGTCACACTTTCCTGTTTCTTTTATATCTACTAATTTTATATTTAAGAATCAGGCATTTTAGATGATAGGTTGTAGAACCTGGACACTAAATCCCCATCCCCCTCAGATGCTTATTATTTTTTTTATTTATCTCTTCAGTTAGTGGGATAATTTAATGAAGTCTTTTTCGCTGACAATGTGAAACCTGCCCAATCTAAAGAAAATACCTTTGTCCCTGACAGGGAGTTGGGGCATTTGGGCCCAATTTTCTTGGCTACACCAGAGTAAATTATCCATCATACTGAGCTGGTGGGAGTGTGGAGGGAAGGAGTGGGTTGTGTCTCATTTACCAGACATTCCTAACAAGCTTACTGGTATTTAGTAGAATTTCTTGAATTAATGTTACCTCCATGCCTTTAGGACAGTTTCCAGAAACATTAAATATTTCTTTTATTTAAACAATTTTCACCAGTTATTATTACCTCTCCAGTAAGCAAATCTACAAAGCTCTTGACACTATCATTCCAATAGTGAATCCGTTTTTAGTTAGTTTTGCCTATTTTGCTTTCCTATTCTCGATATTATGCCTCTCAGTATGTCTTAAAATTATAAATTTTTCACATATCACTGGAAAAGATATAAATTTTCTTAAAGTTAGATCAATTAAGATACTATTATCACTATATTATAGAATGAATTTCCCCTTCTGCAAATATATATGTTGAAATCGTAAAACATAATGTGATAGTCTTAGGAGGTAGGTCCTTTGGGAGGTGATTAGATCATGAGGGTGAAGTCCACATGAATGGGATTGTCCTTTTAATAAGAGACATGAGAGGCGGCTCTCACTCTCTCTGATCTTCACCACAACATTAAGATGGCCACCTGTAAACCAAGAAGGATGCCTTGTCCAGACACTGCACCTCCTAGCGCCCTGAGCTTGCACTTCCCAGCCTCCAGAATTGTGAAAAATAAATTTATATTGTTTATGCCACCACATATATGGTCATTTGTTATAGTAGCCCAACTAAAACATATTAATTGCAAATTGAAGTTTAACCATCTTGAAATGATCATTTTGTAATTCTATTCAACCCTTTCACTGCTTTCCTAGTTCCACTGTGACTTTTCTAGTTTTAAACATTCCCCCTTTTATAAAACAGTACTTCTCATTTAGGAGTAATTTTGTCCTTCTGGAGACATAGTAAATACCTAAGTAGAGATCTGTTGAATGTCATGAGCCAGGAAGAGGAAGAAAGTGCTCCTGGCATCTAATGAATAGAGGCCAGAGGTGCTACTAAATCTTATAATGCATAGAACAGCTTCCCACAACAAAGAATTATCTGGCAAAATGCTAATAATGCCATGTCTCAGAAACCCTGTCCTGACCCATATGTATGACCTCTTAGTTATGTTATTAACCTACCTTGTCTCCCTGTGAAATCACATTTTCATAGTATGTATCTACTGTTTTTCATAACCTTTAATAAGTATTCTGTGTCTAACTTTTGACCCAATAAAATTTACATAGAAGATATTTCAGCTTTCTCTTATAAGTGAGAAAATCAAATAAAGTAAAAATAAAATAAAAACTCACTGTAAATATTTTATCTCTCTCATTGAAAAAATTGACAAAATCAAATATTTATATATATAATAAAACAAACACTCAGAATTTTAAGGCATTTTTCAAAGAAAAGATAAATCATTCATTCCTAAAAAAGCAAAAATCTTTCCCTTTAGGCTAACTAAAATGTATTCACTTTAAACATTATAAACTGAAAAACAAAGAAAAAATCAGAGTAAATGAAAGAAAAAATCAACAAAAATAGAATAGAGTATCATCAATAACAATATCTTAAAGTCATCTTAAGGTTTAGAAAAATAGGACCAGAAAAGGAGCAGAGTGCAAACTGACAAAAACAAACTCTCCAACAGAATCAACACATAAAAATTCTTTCAATTCCTTTCAGTCTTCTGATACTTAGGAGAATATAGCTGTGAATAAAAATAAAAGAAAATATTCTAGAAACTGATAAAACATGGTTCCTAACATATTTTGAAAGCCAACATGGAATGGATTTTATAAAACATGCATTTTATAAAACTCCTCTACTGTTTGCAGGGAAATCTGCTCTTCGGTATTATTTGTCACTTATATTGAACGATGGGGAGAATCACTGTTAAATGATTTGGGACTTTGGATATAGAAAATTATTCTTAGTAAACTTTGAAAGTTAAGCTCATTTAATGTTAGAGCTGATTAAATAATTTATTGTGACAGAGTAGTATTTTTCTGCCTTGGTTTTATGATCGTTGGTATGTGTGAGTGTACACACACACAGTCATTTCCTAATGTAGAGGCTCAATATTTATAATTTAAGTTGCAAGAATGGTTAAAAAAGGGTAAATTATTTAAACCCTTTGTACTAACAGGTACCACATAAAATAATTCAACATCTGAACTTATTATTGACTTAAACAATCCCTTAACTGGTGAAAGAATATTAACATATTGTTAATTCCTTGACTAACAATTCAATGGTCTACCTCTTTTTATTTTGCTTTCTAGAATCAAATTATAAGCTACATTACAGTCACATTCCCTTAAGAATTGCACAAAGATAAAATTTGTTGATCTTATATACCATATACATTCCCAGGACAGGAAACTGACACAGGCATGCAAGTTGAAACTGTTCAAATTGATTGTGTTCTTTTATAACAAGTGATTTAATAAGTTTGAAGCCTTGGTGTCTTGGATCTTTGATAATACCTAGTCTTTCTGGTTAAATTTTACACAATATTGGCAGGTAAGAAGTTCAAATCAACCGATACTGCTTTTATACTTTTGAATAATCAAGGAGACCAAAAGTTATAATGAAATTGTGCATGTTAATGAGAAATTCAAATGTGAACTAAACCATTTCACCTTAATTGAAGATTACTCTGCCTTAGATTTAGCAAATCTTTGAACACATTATATTATCATCATACAGGTTTATTGATTCCCTATTATGTGACTATAAATATTAGTACCTGATAAAAACACTAAGAAAAAGTGAAACTTTGCCATTAAGAACTTATACAAATGCCAAGTGATTCTGCCTCATTTATATTCATGCTAGTTTTAGCTACTTTTATCATTAATTAAAATTAATTATCCTACTCTTTTGGCCTACTTCCCTGAAACTGATTATTGTCTGTATTTTCAAATACCATAAGTGTAAGAGGATGTTTGCTTTCTTGCATAATGGGTACCTCCTTCATCTTACAATTGAGAAGTTAAGTAACTTTCAGAAACAAAGTTATATTCCATGAAGAGCTCTAATACCTAAATTTACATTTTATTCTCTATATCACTATTCTTTTACAACTTCAAGGCTTGTTTTGACATGAGAAACAAAAGATGGTTGGAGCAGAGGTGAGTTAGAAGTCCACAGATTTAGATTCTAGTTTCAGTTATGCCTCAAACCGACTTTGGAATCTTCAGCCCTCATGACACATAGATCCATCATCTATATAGTGAAATGTATGAACTAGGTAGTACTTGTTGAACTTTAATGTTTATTTGAGTCATCTATGGAATTTAGTTAAAATTCAGAATTTGATTCAGTAAGTCTGGGATGGGGTTTCAGATTTTCAGTTTCTAACAAGTTTTCCAGCTAATGCCAATTCTGCCAATTGAAAACCTTATTTTACTGAGTAAGGACACCCTTATGGCATGATTTTGAAGTTTTCATGCAACATTTTAATATACTTGTGATTTTTATATACTTGAGTACTATAATTACTAGAGTGACACTTTGCCTGCCTATTGTGTTAAAGAAGCAGGTATTTAGATGCAGAATAATGAAATTGGACCCTGGTCCAATTTGCATCTTAGACAAATATCAGTTCAAAATGGGTTAAAGACTTAAATGTAAGACCGCAAACTATAAAACTACTAGAACAAAACATTGAGTAAAAATTATATGGCATTGGTGTGAGCAATGATTTCTTAGATATGATCCCAAAAGTATGGGCCAAAAAAAAAGACAAACTAAACAAATTGGATTACATCAAGATAAAAATCTTCTGCACTACAAAAGAAACAACTAATAGAGTCAAAATACATCATTTGGATTGGGAGTAAATATTTATGAACCATACTTCTGATAATGGACTAATATACAAAATATGTAATAGCTCAGATTTTAATAGCAAAGATAAGTAATCTTATTTAAAAATGGAAAATGTTCTGAATAGACATTCTAAAATGAAGATATGTGAATGTTCAGTAAACCAATGAGAAAAGCACTCCAAATTATCAGTTATCAAGTAAATGTGAATTAAAATAGAAATGGGATAGAACCTAATACATGTTTGAATAGTTTTCAAAAGGATTAAGGAAAATTATTAGTGAGGATATAGAAGAAAGGTAATTCTCTTATTTTTGGTAGGAATATAAATTAATACAGCCATTGTAGAAAATAACAATAAAATTCCTCAAAATCTAAAAACAGAATTATCATATATCTTAGTTTATATATGCTTCTATAACAGAATATCATAGACTATGCAGTTTTCAATGAGCAGAAATATATACACAGTTCTGGTGACTGGGACGTCTAATATCAAGGTACCAGCAATTTTGGTATCTGTGGGGGACCAATTTCCACTTCCAAGTTGGTACCTTAAATGCTGCATCCCAGAGAGGGAAGAAACACAATTTCCCATAAGATAGACAAGTAGAGGAACCAAAAGCATGTGAGTGAAAGAAAGAAGGGTCCTCAAAGTTGTTTTATTAAGGCCTTAATTCCACCCATATGCAAGCTAATCACCCCTCAAATGCCCCACTTAAAATTGTTACAATAGTAAATTTCAATGTGAGTTTTTAAGGGGAAAAACATTGAAACAAGAGCACCACTTAAGGTAGCAATCTCACTTCTTTGCATTATATCTAAAGGAATTAAATAAGTATGTCAAAGAAACACTTTATCTCCATGTTTATTACAGCATTATTCACAATAGATAAGATATGAAAGCAAACTAAGTTTCCATCAACAGAAGAATGAATGCAGAACATGTGCTATGTATACACCATGGAATACTATTCACCTCAAAGCAGAAGGAAAATCTGTCATTTGCAACAACATGGATGAACCTGGATTATGATAATTGAAATAAGCAAGGGACAGAAAGATGAATACTGCACAATCACAATTATATATGGAATCTAAAAAACTCAAACTAATAGAAGCAGAAAATAGAATGGTGGCTAACAGAGGCTATAAGAATTGGGGATGAGAACTGGTCAATTGTTCCTCAAAGGGTACAAAGTTTCAGTTAGACAGAAAAAAATGAATTTTAAGGTTTTATTGCACAGCATATGTCTACAATGGATCATAATGCACATTTTTAAATAGCTACAAGAGATTATTTTAAATGTTTTCACCACACAAAAGAAAAAGCATTTGACGTTATGGGTATGTAATTTAGCTTCTTTTAATCATTCAAGAATATAATCCTATATAAAAAATCAAATTATATCCCATAAAATGCAGTTATCATTTGTCAAATTTTTTAAAGATGTCAGATTAAGAAAAATTCTCTAACGATATACTTAGTCTATGCAACTTGGTAGATAAAACAGTTTAAGAGACTGCCTTATAATTTCTTTTAATAATTCAATCAATCTGAATAAAACTAGGGACAACTGAGTAGAAACAGTTATTATTCTTGTCTTCTTATAGTTGGGAAAATTTAGGACATCCGGAGGAGCTTCTCATACCTAATGTATCTAATTGTTGAAGATTTTGTAAATGAGGTGTTCCTTAAAGCAAATGTTAGAGGGATTGGGGAGAAAAAGCCTCATAAACTTAGTGTGAAAAAGTAATTCATATTTACATCAACTAGTAGTCTGTGAAAACATGCTGGCTCTCTTCATAAAAAATTCTGCTTATTGATATACAATTTGAAATCACAGGATAGTGACAGCTTTTAATATCTGAACTGCAATGTGTGTGAGAATTTCTTTGCATGTAAGTCCAAATACTGCTTTGCTCCTTTGTAAACAATTTCTTAATCTGTAGAACTCTTGTGATTCTCCAAAATTATCTGTAATCTCTCCTGTGTTTCTGTTTGCTTGTTTTTTCATTTTGTTTGTTTTTCAGAATATACTTATTGGAGAAAAATATTCTAGTAAAACAATCACAAGTATTAGTTTAAATCCTCATTTTTCTTGTTGATGTATTAAAACAGTTAAAACAGTTATTTGTCTATGAAAACAGGAAGATTCTCTAAGCACAGGATTCTAGAATTTCAGTTAACCTGATTTCATATAATATCACTCCAAATAAACTTACATGTATTTCAGCGCTATGATGAAATAGGAAGTCTCGGGCTACATTCCCTCCATGCCTGAAACACATAGACAGATCATTTAGCAACTATTCAAAGCTCTTAATATCTTTTTGAAAGCTATTATTTGGAAACAGACCTAAGATACCCACATGGTCTGCAGAAATGAAAATGAATTAGAAGGACAAGAATATTGGCTGCATTACAACTGTTTCACCTCTTCCCATTCCCCAAGTTGGCAAAACACCAGATGAACAGGACTTCCCACAGTTTCTACAAGAGAATTGGAAGCAGTCATCTAGCTTCTCTAGTGTTCTGAAATGCTTCCAGGAAACTCATTCCTATCTCAACTCATGTAAAACACTGGAGCTAAGGGCATAACTAGACTTTCTCATATCAGATAGAAATGAAGTAAATAAGCAGAGGTCATAGTGACCAGCATGTTGTTTTTGTGCTACTGCCTTTTTCCTGCCAGCTATGATACCCAGCTAAATATACCAGCCAACTTTGTGGCTGACTCACAGATTTTGGCTGGTTATCTTCAGAAGAAACTCAACTTTATTAAAGTCCCTAGTTAGCTAGTACCCATGCATGATCTCAGAACTTACCCCAATAACTCACCGAGTCAGGATGAAGCCAACCTGTGGTCATTTTAGAGAACTGTAGGGGCTAGATTTATTGGACTTAGGAAGTCAAGCAGTAGTTTCACTCAAGCAAAAAGCCTACCCAAAAGGTCCACCCATTCAGGGAGACTCCCATCTCCAAACATTTAGAAGATGTGTAGGGGCTAGAATTGCTTGACTCAGTAGAGCAAAAAATATATTCAACTCAGCCAAAAGTTACCCCATGACTCCACCTTGATAGAGTGGCAATCCTAAATCATGCATTTCTAGGGAGCACAGCCTCTGGTCAAACCTGTCCTGAAAGGCAACTCTTCCTATCCTTGCTGGCCAGTCTGCATCCCTGCCCAAATGCAGAAATATAAGAATTTCTGGTAGAGGGAATACATCCTATGTTTAGCCTGACTAGAAGCCCTTGCAATACCCAGACAGTAGCTCTGCCTGACTGTGGATCCCAGCCAAAGGTCTTGCCAGACAGTTGAATCCAGCCAGGTGTCCCAACCAACATGACAGCAAGGGCAGTGGCCCACCCAATTAAAGAATCCACAACAAGATCTACCTAACCAGGGTCACCAACAGCTGTATTTTGCATAAATAGAGTTTAAATAGTGAAGGTATATCCATACCAAAGACCAACTGTAAAGGTGAGAAGAGGGGGAAGTTTCTTCAAATGCACAGACAGCAATGTAAGGAGGCAACATTATAAAGAACTGAGAAATGATGTCACTTCTAAAAGAAACAAATAAAGAAACAACCATGGAACCTAAAAAGTGAAGGTCTAATGATAAAGTGGACAAAGTGGTTGACAATGGTTGACAATGAAATCAAACTAATCCTCTTAAAGAAGTTCAATAAGTTACGAAAATATAAGGATAGAAAATTTAATAAAATTTAGAAAAAATTACACAAAGAAGTTTGACAAAGAAATAGAAACAAAAAACCATATAAAGGTTCTACAGATAGAGAATACAATGACTAAACTGAAAATAATAATAGAACGTTTCAACAGCATACTTTATTAGGCAATAAGACGAATCAACTAACTGAAAGAACTTTGAAATTATCCAGTCAGGGGGCAAAAATACAAAAGAATAAAAATAAAGAAGAAAGCCTATGGACAGCACCAAGACATTAACCTTTGCATAATAGCAGTTGTGGAAGATGGAAAAAAAGATACAAGGGACTATTTAAAGATATGATGGATTAACATTTCCATAGTCTGGAGATAGATGCTGATATCCAGGTAAAGAAAACAAACAGGTCTTCAATCAAATTTAACACAAAGAGGAGTTAAACAAGACACATAATGTCCAAACCATCAAACATCAAAGACAAAACAATTTTCTGAGAGCAGCAAGAGATAAGAAATACATCAAATAAAAATGAGTGCCTATACAACTATCAGCAAATTTCTCAGCAGACAACCTGCAGGCCAGCAGAGAGTGGTAAGATTGAAAGTGCTGAAGAAATAAAATCTGCCAACCAAGAATATATTAGTCAGCATAACTGTCTTTCAAATGAGGGCGAAATAAAAACTTCCTCAGACAAACAAAAGTTATAGGAATTCATCATCATCAAGCATGCCTCACAGAGAATGTTAAAGGGAGTTTATAACTGAGACAAAACGCTGCTAATTAAAAACATGTAACATACAAAAGCACACAATAGCATAAGTAAAACAAAGCAGAACTCTCCAGAATTGTAATGATGTTCTGTAAAGCAATTCTATCCCTAGTATGAGGGTTAAAAGACAAAACTGTTCATTAAAATTCTAAATTGTCAAAGGATACACATTACAGAATAAGTTGTGTAAGGGGAGTACAAATATAGATTTGCTGTGTGCAATAAAAGTTAGGTTGTTATCAGCTTTAAATAGACTGTTATTAGTACAAGGTGTTTCCTGTAAGTCTCATGATAATCACAAAGCAAAAACATTTATCAGAAGAACAAAACATAAATAGTAAAGATTTAAAGCACTCCATAACAGAAAGCAATGAAAGTACAAAAGAAAATACAAGAGAGAAAAAAGTATTCATAAAACAACCAGGAAAAATTGACAAAATAGCAATAACAAATTATCTATCATTTATTATCTTAAACGGACATGGATTAAATTCTTCAAGAAAAAAATATAGTGACTGCATAACAACAAGTAAAACTCAACCAAATGTTTTCTATAAGAAACTCACCTCAGTTTTAGGGAAACACATATGCTGAAAGTAAAGGAATTGAAAAAGTTATTACCCAAGAATAGAAACCAAAAGAGATAAGAAGTAGCTATGATGATATCAGGCAAATAGACTTTAAGTAAAACATATTTTTACTTACAATTATAAGTGTATATGCACCCAACATAAAAGCCTCTAAATCTATAAAAGACATAAAATGACCTGGAAGGAAGAGAAAGATTACAACAGTCATAGTAAGAAACTTCAATACCATACTTTCAACAATGAATAGATCATCCAGATAGAAAATTAATAAGGAATCATTGGATTTGAACTACAATTTTGACCAAATGGATCCAGGTGTGGTGGCACAGGCCCATAATCCCAGGTCTTCAATCAAATTTAACACAAAGAGGAGTTAAACAAGACACATAATGTCCAAACCATCAAACATCAAAGACAAAACAATATTCTGAAAGCAGCAAGAGATAAGGAATACATCAAATAAAAATGAGTGCCTATACAACTATCAGCAAATTTCCCAGCAGACAACCTGTAGGCCAGCAGACAGTGGTAATAGATTAGTATGGGTGATAGAGGCAGGAGAATCACAAACTTGAGGCTAGCCTGGGCAACTTAGTGAGATCCTGTCTCAAAACAAAAACAAAATCACATGCTTCATAGGTGAAATGGACTTAATAGTCATTTATAGAACATTTTATCCAAAAGAAGATGAGTGTGCATGGATATTCTCTAGGCTAAATCACATGTTAGGGCACAAAATAAGCTGTAGCAAATTTAAAGAGGTAAAATTATATCAAGTAGCTTTTCCAACCAGAGTAGAAATTAATAACAGGAGGAATTTGTATAGTTCACTAATGGTTGAAAATTAAATAACATGCTTCTTAACAGCCAATAGATCAATGAAGAAATCAAAGCATAAATAACATCTTAAGACAAAAATAAAAGTACAACATACCAAAACTTATAACACACAGCAAAACAGTTCTAATAGAAAAATATATAGCAATACATACTTATATCATAAAAGATCTATAATAAATAACTTAGTATTACTTCCCAAGGATCTAGAAATAGAACAAAATAAGTATAATTTTTAAAAGTAATGATATAATAGAAGCATAAATAAGACACTAAAAAGTCCATACCAAAAATCCCAAGTGGGTCTAACCTAATTAGCTGAGCACTGTAAAGGAATCAGAAAGATTATAAGCCAGAGCACGTCCCCTGCTGGACTTGTAGGAGCAAATAGCCATATTGTGAACTGCTTACAAAGGGTTCATATGACAAAAACCTTGGAATGACTTCTAAGAACCACAAGCATTTCTTGAACAATAGCCAGCAAGAAGACTGAGTATGTGGTCTAATAGTTTCAAAGCACCAATTTCATTAGCAACCAATAATCTTGAAAGAGGATCCCAAGGTCCAGATTACATTGTAGTCCCATCCAACATTTTGACTTTAGACTGCTGAGAACATAATCAGAAGACTAAGCTAAGTCATGCCTAGATTTCAGTCATATATAAAATATGAGGTAATTTGTGTTTTTTTAATCTGTTATTTTTTGAAATTGGTATGAAGGGTTACATTCATTCATGAAGGGCCAGGAAAATGTGAAAGGAATTAAAAGTGGATAAGAGGTATCAACAAGTTTGTAGAAGACTAAAATACCATAATAATACTAATTAAAGAATAATAAAAGAAATTTTATGTACCAAAAGAAATATGTATTGATAAAAATGAGGTTATCCACCCCACAAAGTACTTTAAAGGAAAGCAAAGGACAGGATGTGGTAAGTGCCAAGAGACTGATTAAAATGCTTCTTACCATCTTTACAGAAAACCAGAGATAATTTTCTAGATTAATTTAACTAGAGAGTCCTTATGCATAGGATATTGAGAACAGTAGAGATTGAAATGAATTTCAAGATAAAAAATTAGGATGGTAGAACCACATTCCCCCTGTCACAGAGGTATAAACAAATACAGGAGAATAGAAGGTTATTTTCTACAGGAACTCTTCTTTGCTAAAGAAAGGATATAGAAGGTAAGGCATTTTGAGGGTCTTCCAGAGAAAAGACTACATCTCTGTTTCTATGTCAATGTAGCCTGTCTGTTAATAATTTCTACCAATATCATCAGAACTTTTGACAGTTATTTTCAATGCTCCAATCTTAATTATTCATCTCAAGCTAAAAATAGATACCAAAGAAACATTAGGAGAAATAGGACCCCAAAAAAGCAGAAAAATAACAGACATCAATTGTGTCAATAGGTATAGAAACAGTAATGCCTGCAAAATTGGGGGAAAATAATGATTTAAAGGTAGAATTCTATACCTACCTTTAAATTAATAGGTCAGAACATGGATATTTATGACACTCACGTTTTCAAACTATAGCTCCTATCCATCCCTTTAAAAACTTACTGGAAGAAAGTTAGGAGGAATTACTACAGGAATAAAAATAGAATGACTTGTGTATAGAATTGTGTTTATAAATATAAAAGTAAAATTTGTAGCATGGTGTATTAATCAAGAACAGAGCCCACAGGATATGTATATTATAAAAAGGGATTTATCAAACTGGCTTACATTCAGAAGCTGTGTAGTCCCAAAGTGGCCACCTGCACACCAGTAACAGATCAGTCCAAGAAGCTGGAGCGTAAGAAAATAAGGGACAAATGACGTAGCCCCAGTCCAAAGATGAGAAGGCCTGGAGAATTCCTAAAGAATCATTAGTAAGAGTTCACATTGGAAGAGTGAAGGAGCTGGAGTCTACTGTCTTCAGACAAGAACAGCAATCGCACCTGCTCTTGAATAATTGAGCCTGCCTTCACACCACTTCCTCCTTCTTCAGCCCTTTTGATCCAACCAGGCTCCCAACCTATTGGACAACACTGCCCACATTCAAGGCAGGTTTTCCCACTCAATTTTCTCTTCATACCAATCACCTCATCAAAACATCTCAAAGTCCCTTTTTTATTGGTGCATTGTAATCATACATCTTGATGAAGTTCAGGGTGATAGAGGCATATATGCACACAACACTCATTGAGCCCTCCCCCAGTTTCTACTCCTTCCCCTACTTCCTGTGCTCAGCACAGTGATTGACTTTGATAAGTTTGTGTATGTATATCATGTCCATTGAGGTGTTTCCCTCTTGCCCCCTTCCATCTCCCTCAGTTAGGTCACCTTCTTCACTCATCTAAGGCTTCTCCTCCTTTGTCTGGAATCCCTTCTATGTCCCAATTTCTCTTCTACTTATTAGGGAGAATATCTGACTTTTCACTTTTTGTGACTGACTAATCTCACTTAGTATACTGTTCTCCAGTTCCATCCATTTCCCTGCAAATGACATAATTTTGTTCTTCTTTATGGCTGAGTAAAATTCTTTTGTGTAAATATCCCGCCATTTTATAATCCATTCATCTATTGATGGAAATCTCAGCTGGGTCCATAGTTTGGCAATTGTTAATTGTGCAGATATAAACATAGCTATGCATGCATTACTCTGGTAGTTTGGTTTCCATTATTTTGGGTAGATACCCAGGAGTGGTATTGCTGGGTCATATGGTAGGTTCATTCCCATTCTTCTGAGGATCCTCCACACTGTTTTCCAAAGTCATTGCCCTAGTTTGTAGTCCTACCAAGAATGCATTAGAGTTCCTACTTCTCAACATCCTCACCAGCATTTGTTGCTATTTGTATTTTTAATGATTGCCATTCTAATTGGGGTTAGGTGAAATCTCAGGATAGTTTTGATTTGCATCTCTCTGATTGCTAATGATGTTGAAATTTTTCATACATTTATTGTCCATTTCTATTTCTATTGTGAAGTGTCTAGTTAGTTAACTTGCCCATTGTTTTTATTGGGTTATTTTTTTTTTTGATGGTGAGTTTCTTGAGTTCTCTGTATATTCCAGATATTCTCTATCAGAGGAATAACTGGCAAAAATCTTCTCCCATTCTGTTAACTCTCTCTTGAGGATCTTGATAATTTCCTTTGCTGCACAGAAGCTCTTCAGTTTAATGCAATCCCACATATTTATTCTTATTTTAATTTCTTCTGTCTTTTTGGTCTGGTTGAGGAGGTTTATACCAGTGCCTATGTGTTGGAGTGTTGGTCCTATGCCCTCTCCAAGTAGATGCAAGGTGTCTGGTCTAATTTCCAGGTCTTTGATCTATCTTGAATTGACTTTTGTGCAGGGTGAGAAAGTGGGGTTTGTTTCCATTTTTCTGCATATGGATAGCCAGTCATGCCAATGCCATTTGTTGAAGAGGCTATCTTTTTTTGCAGTATATGTTTTTGACTCCTTTGTCAAAAATCGATTGGCTGTAAGTGTGTCCATTTGTTTCTGAGTCTTCTATTCTACTCCATTGGTATATGTGTCTCCTTTTGTGCCTATACCATGCTGCCATGCTGTTTTTATTACCATGGCCTTGTAGTATAGTTCGAAGTCAGATATTGTGATGTCTTCTGCATGGTTCTTGTTGCTGAGAACTACTTTGGCTATTCTGTTTTTGTTGTTGTCCTAAATGAATTAAAGGACTGATTTTTCTATATCTGTGAAGAATGACCTTGGTAATTGAATGGGTATTGCATTGAATCTGTAGATCACTTTTGGAAGAATGGCCATTTTGATGATATTTATTCTGCCTATCCAAGAGCATGGATGTTCCTTCCATCTTCTAAGATCTTCAATTTCTTTTTTCAATGTTTTATAATTTTCCTTGTAGAGGTTTTCTACCTCCTTGGCTAGGTTTATTCCTAAGTATTTTATTGTTTTGGGGGATATCATGAGTGGAAATGTTTTCTGGATTTATTTTTCAGTGGATTTATGGTTGGCATACAGAAAAGCTTCTGATTTTTTAATATTGACTTTGTATCCAGACATTTTGTTGAATTTGTTGATAAGTTCTAAAAGCCTTTTGGTTGAGTTTATTGGGTCTTCTAAGTATAATATCATGTCATATGCAAATAGAGTTTCAATTCTTCTTTTCCTATTTGTAATCCTTTGATTTCCTTCTCTTGCCATATTGTTCTGGCTACTGTCTCAAGTACTATGTTGAAAAGGAGTGGTGATAATGGACATCTGTGTCTTATTCCTGTTTTTAAGGGGAGCTCTCATAGTTTTTCCCCATTGAATATGATATTGGCTGTGGGCCTATTGTATATTGCCTTTATGATGTTGAGGTATGTTCCTTCTATTCCAATTCTCTGCACTGTTTTTAGCATGAATGGGTGATGGATTTTGTCAAATGCTTTTTCAGCATCTATTGAAATGAACATGAGATTTTTGTCCTTAGTTCTATTTATGTGGTGAATTACATGGATTGTTTGTCATATGTTGAACTGGTCTTGCATCCCTCAGATGAACCCAACTTTGTCATGGCATAAAATTTTCTTGATGTGGTTTTGAATGTGCGTTGCTAGTGTTTTGTTTAGAAGTTTTGTGTCTAAGTTCATCAATGATATTGGTCTGTAGTTTTCTTTTCCTGAGCTGTCTTTGTTTGGTTTTTATATTAATGTGATGGACAGGAAATCATTAAAATCATATCAGAAATCAATGGAGTAGAAAACAAAAAAAATACAAAAAAGTCAACAAAATGAAAAACTGGCTTCTCAAAAATAATGAAAAACATAGATAAACCACTAGCTAACCTAACCAAAATAAAGAGAGAATCAACCCAAATTACTAAAATAAGAGATGAAAAAGTTATATTACCACAGAGAGCACAGAAATCCAGAGGATTGTCAGAAACTATTTGAAAATCTCTACTCTAACAAAATGGAAAACTTAGACGAAATTGACAAATTTCTAGACACATAGAACCTTCCTAAACTGAATAAAGAAAATATAGAAAATTTAAATGGATTAACACCAATCAAAGAGATCAAAACTGCAATAAGGAGCCTACCATCAAAGAAAAGTCCAGGTCCAAATACTTTCCCAGCCAAATTTTACAAAACCTTTATAGAAGATGTAATCCCAATACTTCTCAATCTATTTCATGAAATAGAAAAAGACTGGACTCTCCCAAACATATTCTATCTATGAAGCCAACATCACATTAGTAACAAAGTCTCTTAATCCTAGGTGTCTATCAATCTAATTAAGTTGACAATCTAGATTAATTATCACATATGGATATTGAGCTGTTAAATATTTGGGGAAAATCATTATATATACACAGGTAAGTAGAAATAAAAAGCTGTGATAAAATATAAAGGAGAAAATATAACCAATGTAAACTGCTTGGCTCAACTATTAGTCTAGTCAGCTTTTGGGTGCTATGACAAAATACAGGTGAAAACAGACTTAATGGAAAAAATATTTATGTTGGCTCACAGTTTCAGATTTCTCAGTGCATATTTGCTAGGTCCTATCACTGGGATTGTGGTGAGACAGAACAGCATGGTAGAAAATGCATAGTGGAACAGAGAGCTGCTTACCCCATGGCAGTTAGCAAGAAGAGAAAGAGAATGTGTGTGTGTGTGTGTGTGTGTGAGAGAGAGAGAGAGAGAGAGAGATTGGGGACAAAATGAACCCTTCAAAATCATGCCCCCATGACTTACTTCTCCAATTTAGCTCCACCTCCTAATATTTTAACCACCTCCCAACAGCACCATCAGCTGGGTGCCAAGCCTTTAGCAAAAGGTCTTTAGATGACATTTAAGATCCAAACCCTAAAATGTATGTACAGTATTTATATAGTCAAATTTGTATGAATAACTATGCTAATGTCTCGACCAAAATGTGATTTAAGAATAAATACAGGAGGGATAGAAAATGGAAGGTGAGGAGAATAAGGGTGTTAAATTCTGAACTGTTATATAAAAATGTTTCTAAAATTAATAAAAATATAACTATGTAGCTAAAAATATAACAATGTAGCCCCCTTTTTATTTTTATTTCTGAAACGGTGTCACATTAAGTTGTGAACCTGTGATCCTCCTGCTTCAGCCTTCCAAGTACTGGGATTGCAGGCATGCACCACCATGACCAACTAGTTCATTTTTCTTAAAAGTGTAACTACATAATTCTATAAACAAAAACATTAAAACTATATTGAAAGGATATTACACACTATGCACTATATTTAGTACATTATTATCCAATGCTTTTTTTGAAAAGACTAGGGACTTTTTCTGGTACTGGGGGGTTGAACCCAGGGAGGGGACCTCAACCTCTGAGCTACACCCCCAACCTTTTCTTTTTTACCTTTTATTGGCATTCTACATCTACAGTATACACCCAACCCTTTTTATCTTTTATTTTGAAACAGTCTCACTAAGTTATTGAGCACTCACCTCGAAACTGCAATCCTCCTGTCTCAGTCTCCCAAGTATTGGGGTAACAGATGTATGCAACCACAACCAACTCCTCATGCATATTTAATATTTACAAATTAGAGTTAATATATTTTCCAAAAATATGGAAGATAGTACTATTTTCAAGATCAAGTAAAGTTGAAGCCCTTATAGTATTTCAGAGTACAAGGAAGGTCTTGTGATTTTTATTGTCAAAGGGACAATCTCTCCTTTGAATTGATAGAGAGTTTATTAAGAAAAAAGGAAAATGTTTACAGTTATCTGATGTCTTCTAATGCATGAGAACTCTAGAAATCCAGAGAGCCCTTTATTTGATGATGGGGAAATTTTGTGAATATGTTCTTTGGGGAGAAACAAGAAATAAAATCAGTTTGCTTAAAAAAGAAATAGGCACATCAAAATCAGAGAAATTAAAGAGCAAGAAGGAGTGAAAAAGCAACACTGTGCACAAAGAGGCAGGTAGAGAATGCCATGTTTATAGGCAGATGGATGCTTAGGGTGAATTAAGGTCAATGTTGAATTAAGAAAATTTTATATCACAGAGATTGGGGTACAAGTCTCCAAACTTTGAAATCTCTAGATTAACCTATATTAGTCACTTTTAATTTGTATATTAAGACATTTTAAAGTTATTATATGAAGTGCTAAGTCCTTCTACAAAGTTTATTTTAAAGAAACAGAATCTGTCCATATTACTTATATTACATTCAATAGTATAGTTTATATTTCCTATAGTTGGGTAGGTGGATGCAGTCAGTTGTTATACACTTCACATCTGGTTTCATTAGCATTTGGAGAGGACACTCAGCACATGATTCATACTACTGAAAGGACTAGAAAAGAGAGAGAGGAGTAACAAAGAATGAGTCATCTAATGACATAACTGAATATTTTATTAAAAATATTCTTAGAAAATACCTCTGTTAAAAATATGAAACCAACATAGTGGATACCATATTATTCACACTCTCTAGTCAAATCCCTTTCAATCCAAGTATATTCAATGATTAAATAACATATCATAAGGATAACTTCCATATCTTAGAATTGCAATATTGTGTGTGCAAATCTTCATGGAGTACTAAAACTATATCTTTTGATTAAAAGAAACCATAAGGGAAATCTATAAGCTCTAAGAAATGCATGTAAGGGATATTATGAGACTCTTGAAAATTCTTTCTTTGATCTAACAAAGCATTTTCTTGTTTCCTCTGGCCCTAAACTAATATAAAATAATTATCTCAAGTATAATACACAAGAATATATGATAAGGAATGTTTGTATTATATTAGTGAGGAAATTTTAGATACATTGAAAAATAAAGCACAATTGGAAATGGTGGTTTCCAACTTATGACTCTTGTAATTTTTTATTGATAAAAGCTGGTCTCTACCTATAAAAGAAAAGAAAAAAAAGCTGGTCTCTGTTCAGAGTGACCAACCACAACTGTGTTGAGGGTGAACCTTAATTTACTTGGATATAATCTTGACTTTACCATTTACCTAATTGTATTATCTTGCCAGGTTATAGAAAAACTCTGGGGTCTCAATTTGCTTATCTACATAATGGGAAGGATTATACCAATCACAGCAAATGGTGTTGGGAAAGCTGGTTATCCATTTGTAGAAACAAATGGAATTAAACCCCAATTTCTCACCCTGCGCAAGAGTCAAATCAAGCTGAATAAAGTACCTGGAAATTAGACCAGAGACTTTGCAATTACTGGAGGAGGGCATAGGACGAATGCTTCAACATACAGGCATTGGTATAAACTTCCTCAATACTACTCCCAAAGCTCAGGAAATTATAATGGGAGCTAATAAATAGGATGTCATTAAATTATAAAGTTTTTGTAATGCAAAGGAAACCATCAAAAGAGTGATCTTAGAAAATGGAAGATCTTGGCCAGCTACTCCTCTGATAGAGGAATAATATCTAGAATATGGAAAGAAATTAAAAAATTAGCATTAAAACAACAAAAAACCCAATCAAGAAATGGCCAATTGTACTAAATAGATACTTCACAAAAGAAGAAATGCAAATTAATTATATAATTATACTAATTATAATTTAATAATTATATTAAAAATGTTCAACATCATTAGCAATCAGGGAGATGCAAATCCAAACTACACTGAGATTCCATCTAACCCAAATTAGGATGGCAATCAAAGAATACAAGCAACAGTAAATGCTGGTGAGGATATGGGGAAATAGGAACTCATATACTGTTGGTAAGATTGCAAATTAGTATAGCTACTATGAACATCAGTGTAAAGGTTTCTCAGAAAACTGGGAATGGAACCACCATGCCAACCAGCTATACTGCTTCTGGTTATATTTCCAAAAGGACTGAAATCAGAATATTATGTGATACAAGCATATCCCTGTTTATAGCAGCACAATTCAAATAGCCAAATCATGGGACAAACCTAGGTGTCCATTGACAGATGAATAAATATAAAATTATGGGGTATAGATACAATAGAATTCTACTCAGCAATAAAGAACAAAACCATGTCATTTGTATAAAAATGGATGCATCTATAGAAAATTATGCTGAGATTAGTCATCACACAAAGTAAAAAGTCTTATGTTTTCTCTCATATGTGGAAGGTAGGGAGAAATCAGGATACAATAGGGACTACAGTTAAATGAGGAGAAATCCCAAAGGAGCAAAGAAAGGAATCTGGGAAGGTGAGTGGATGATGAAAGAAACACTTCTCTTGATGCTATGTACATATATGAAATTATTAATGTGAATCTTCATGTCATATGTGAAGAAGGGAGGGGTGGGGTGGGAGGCAGGAGGAAGATCACCAAGTGTCATGTTCACCTATGTCTCTATCACTCTGCACATCATTATAAGGTGAGATTACAATGCAATGATAAAAGTATATTTTAAAGAAGAGAAAAATGGTTATAGCTGTGGTAAAAAGAAACCAGAGAAAATTTCCAAATGCATAATACTTTTTTCAATAATACTTTTAATAGAGTATGTTGACAATATAATTTTCATTATCATTACAGTTTTTTATCATGCAACAACATTAATATTTGGTAGAAGGGAATTTTGGTTTTTATTTTCTACTAATGTGATAGTTAATCTAATTTGTCAACTTGACCACATCATGACACATCCAAGATCATGTGACTTTGGGTGTGTAACAGCAGATTAAACAGAAAGTCCTGCCCTAAATGTAGGCAGCAGGGTTCTGATAGGTGCAGGACTTAGATAAAAGGAGAAAGCCACATAGAGGGATACGCGACTCTTTCCAAAGAAAACGCATCTGCGCTTGTCTGAGATTGTCAGCCTCCAACTTCACCATTTCTTTGAAGAGCTTCTTGATCTTCTGCTCTCGTCTGAGATTGTCAGCCTCCAGCCCTTCGAACTGAAACTTCACCATCATTTCTCCAAAGAGCTCTTAGACCGCTCGACCAGCTACTGGTTCCTCTGACTCTCCACGTGCAGTCGGAACTCGGGACTACATTGTAAGCTGATCTGGTAAGTCCCTTTTTCCATATACTCATTCTGTGAATTCTGTTAGTCTAGTGAACCCTGACCAATACACAGGCCTTCACTACCATGCCTGGCCTATAAAGTTATTTTTGAATACTTACTGTAAGAAACCCTTATTTATGATAGTTGGATGTTTGAGGGTAGTTGCACCAATTCCATACTTCTTTACCTTAATATATCTGCATTTTGACTGTCATTCTGACTGTAATGCTTGGAGTTTTTGGTTGTTGCTGTTTTCATTTTAGTGAGCCTGTAGTTCTGAACCAGTCATCTTTTATCTCTCACAGAACACTCTTTGGATAATAGGGGCACCAAATCACCTATTAACTCTTCAGTGTAGGAGATAAGAAGTAAAAAGGACTAAGGTGGCATTTCAGCGGGTGTGTGAATTACCATTCTTACCCTTAGTTAACACTATTTATCTCATTTTTCCTTTTAAATATCTATGGAGTATGGACACAGCTTGACCTGACAGCAACCGTCTTGAGTTGTAATAGTCATGATTGCTCCTGAGTTACCCTAGCTTGTTTTCCCACAGAGTTTCCCAGAATACTATAAACAAGACAAAAATAAAACCATTTGAGTGGTATGTGGAGCTTTATGACTAGATCCTAGTGCTGTCAACACTAGTAATTTGCTTTATGTCTTTGGTTTCAGGTTGGACTAAACCAGGTACATTTTGTCTTGGATGACAACCAACATTTGTCCTGACCACTGTTTAAGCCCCCAAACTCTGACCCAAGTTGTAAAAGTTTGCTGGTCTTGCGGTCCCCGTTGACCATTCTTCTGTCAATAAGTCCCCAATAAATTGGACTCTGTGCAGTCCTGGATTTGTCTGCCTCTTTCTTTGGTGCCATGGCACCTTCTGCCTATAGAAACCAGTTCTTTTACATCATATTTTCCCAGCAGTACATCTTTTCTGCACCATGACAATGATGGCCAAAGCAGAATGTTTGATTTTTTTATTTTTTTTAAATATTTATTTATTTATTTATTTATTTATTTATTGCGGTACCAGGGATTGAACCCAGGGGCGTTCTACCTCCGAGCTACACCCCTGGCCCTATTTTTTTTATACTTTATTTTTAAACCGGGTCTCATGCAGTTGTGGAGGGCCTCACTAGGGAGAGAGAGAGAGAGAGAGAGAGAGAGAGAGAGAGAGAAAGAGAGAGAGAGAGCTGAGGCTGGCTGCGAACCCGGATCCTCCAGTCTCTGCCTCCCAAAGTACTGGGATTACAAGCGTACGCCACCACGCCCGGCATGTTTGCTTTTTTTAATGTTGAAAGAAAAGGTTGGACCTAACTATGATGCTGTATTTGCCACTTGCTCTGGGTGTTTTAAACAATTAAAGAATGTTAGTCATTATACAATGTGAAAATCAGTGGTGAGTCTGCCTGTGCTGATGTGAAGGCAGCTGAAGAATTTTTGGAAACTCCAAATAGGATGACTGAGGAGGAAAATTACTTGCCATAACAAATCTGCAATATGGATGAAACCTCCCTATTTTAGAAACAGATGCCTGAAAGGACTTTTATCCATAAGGAAGCCAAGTCAATGCCAAGTTTCAAGGCTTTTAAGGACAGGATAAGAGTCTTGCTTGTGAGCAATGTCACAGGCTACAAACTGAAACCTTCTGTGATCCGACACAAATTAGAATCTCAGGGCCTTCAAGGGTACCAATAAGTGCAGAGTACTAGTGTACCACAGGATCATCAAGAAATCATGGAGGACCCAGATCCTCTTCTAATGCCCTCCTAAATTGCTATGTCAGTGAAATGGACAAATATGATTTGGAAAATAACATAACTTCCAAGATTTTGCTTATTGTTGATAGGCTGCACACATTCTCCTTTTATAGTGACCTTCATCCTAATATCAAAGTGGCAGTTCTCATTCCAAACATTACTTCTTTGATCCAATCAATGGGTAAAGGAGTTACAGCATCTCATAAGGCCAACTACCTGAGGAAGACCAATGCCCAGGCTATTGCTGCAACTGAGAAATATTCTGAGAAAACACTGATGCAATTCTAGAAAGATTACAATATGTATGAATCATGTTTGGATTTAGGATGATGCCATTTAAGAATGCATGAGTAGCACCTCGAAGAAGACACTCAAGAGTTTCATCTATTTCTTCCAATGATTTGTCGAGATTTACAAGGTTGCAAAAATCAATAAGGCTGAAGTAGAGATGGCAAACCACTTTAGTCTGGGTGTAGAAGAGAGTGACATTGAGGAGCTCCTAGATGTGGTTCCTGGAGACTTGACTAATAAGGAGCTGCTGGAACTAGAACAGGAACTCACAGCTGAAGAAGAGGCAAGTCAAAAATAGACTTTGGGAAAAGAAATAGAACCCCTGAGAAGATTCACAGTGAAATATTTAGCAAAAGATTTTGCAGAGCTTACCAAACTCCTTAAAAAGTTTGAAAACCTGAACCCAAACAGCAGACAGTTTTCATTAGTATAGAGGAGAATGTTCATGGTATGTTTCAGCTTATAAGCACATCTATGATTTAAAAAAGAAGAAACGAAGAAAACTACAATAAAGCTACTTGTAATAGGAGTGGTACCTCCTCAAAAATATCCTCAGCAGATTCTTCAGGAGGTATTCAAAAGAAGGCCAAAAAGTATTCCAAAAAAGGAGAGGAAAGCTCAGTTCCATGTTTATTATTGTCCCTGAAGACCTCCTAGTGGGATGAGATATATAGGTGGAAGACAGTGATATTGATGATCCTGACTGTGTAGGTATAGATTAATGTGTGTGCTTGCAACTTAGCTTTTAACAAAAGAGTTGTAAAGTAAAAACATAAAGATAGAAAAAACTTATAGTATAGGGAACTAAAGAAAGAAAAGTTTGTACAGGTGATTTTGTGTGTGTGTGTGTGTGTGTGTGTGTGTGTGTGTGTGTGTGTGTTTTAAGCTAATTATTCCAGAAGAGTAAAAAAATTAAGACAATAATTTAAAAGTTTATAAAATGAAAAAATAAAGTAAGCTAAGGTCAATTTGTTATTGATGAAAGGAAGATGTAGTTTTATAAAGTTAGTGCAGTTTAAGAGTACAGTGTTTATAGTGTCCACAGTAGTGTCCAGTGATGCCCTCGACTTTCACATCACTCACCACTCACTCACTGACTCTCCTGGACCAACCTTTATTCTTACAAGTCCCATTCATCAAAAGTGCCCTATACAGAGGTACCATTGTGTGTGTGTGTGTGTGTGTGTGTGTGTGTGTGTGTATGTAATATTGCATTTTCTGTATACTTTTTATGCTTACATATACAAATAAAATGAGTTGTAATTGTCTATAGTTTTCAGTATAGTAACATGTTTTATAGGTTTGTAGTCTAGGAGCAATTGGGTATACCATATAGCCTAGGTGTATAGTAGCCTATATGATCTATGTTTGTGTAAGCACTCTCTATGAAGTTTAAACAATGAAATTCCTTAACAATGCATTTCTCAGACTGTATCCCCATCATTAAGCAATGCATGATGGTCTTTAACATTTCTTTCAGACAGAAGATTACTCTTGTTAGAATTGAATCCTTTTGTTTTGATCAAAATAATTAAGTTTTCATTTAGAGACTATCTTGGACAGTGTTCAACTGCAAACAATGGAATGCATTATAGTCTGTTTAACTATAAAAGACTTAAAATATGAAATAAGGTGCTTATGTAATTGTTGGAATGGCAGAAGGTCAGTATCTAAGCTAAGGTTCCAGGAAAAATTTCAGTATCCAGATTGATTCTGATTCTGCCAAATTCAAAAGTTCTCCCGTCACACAGAAATTGAAGAATCAAAAACTTGCTACATTCAGACCATTCCACCACTGCCATGATCTGTACTAGCAAAATGGATGTCCTATACTCCTTGCCTGCCTTCTTACCTGACCTAAACTTTAAATAATTAGCTTATCTGGCTGCTATAAACTAAATCACATTCAAAACTAGATACACATCTGAGTGATATTCAGTCATAATTTATCTTCAATGTCTTGTAAACTAACAAATGAATTTTATATACCACTGGCCTATCCCATATAAAATAATAATATAGGAAAAAGAGAAATACAGAAGAAAATTATTTAAATTATGGAAGTATGTAACTAATAAAATAATTAAAATATAGATAACTCAATAGTCTTGGTTTCCACAACAAGCAAAGACCATAGTTTGCATGTATAAGTTTTAAAAATGCATACTCTATTTTTTTTGTCTTTACTCTGAATCTTAGCTGAACTGGATTGTATTTATGAAGGGATAACCTAAATTTCATTTCTGATGTTTCTGAACAATGATATATTTCTTTTGATGTTTATGAATGATGATATGCCTACATTATTTTGATGTGGTTCTCAGATTTTAACATTGGCATAAAAATAATATCCCCCATTCTATATCCAATTTGTGTAGCAGGAACTTCACTATAATTATCTGGATAAATCTCTGTACCAACAGTAATTCCTTTGCTTCTTTGTGTTTTAATAGCATCACATAAGTGTTTAGTATCCCCATGCCATCATGTTGTATCAGGTGCTTAGTACTGGTCTAAGCTGCTAGTGAGAAGACTGAACTACTTTTGGTAGTAGCAAGATCTATCTTGGTGAAGATAAGATCCCAAAAAGTCTAAATATATATCTCCATCTCTCTGCCACTCTGCTCCTTTTATTCCTGAGTTTACTTAATATCCTGGGAGGATTGGTTTCCAAGGAGTCCCTTTTCTTAGGTTTGGCCATGTGACTTTGTCCAATAGAATGTTGCTTTTAAATAATGTTAAATAATGGTGGTTTAGTTCTGATACTTGACCTTACATGTTTCCATGTACCTTCTTACACCTTTATCACTACCACAGGAAAGACATAACATGATAACATGGGTAGTCTTTTGGTTCCAAGAATATCAGAGGCACATATGATGGAGTTGCCCTAGAAAGTGAAGCTTGAAGCTAAATTGTTCCCTCTGACCTGTGGTGAAAAGCAGACACACCTAACAGAGATCTGAATAAATCAGTGAAATCTCAATGCCCAAATATACAGTTTTGTGTAGAATAATAAGTGATTATTGTTTTAAAAGACATACTTTTGGAGTTGGATGCACAGCATTATTGTGGCAATAAGAAAGTCTTTATGAAATCATAAGAGTGAGTTAAAGAAAGATGGTAGTGCATCAAGACTAAGTAAAATGAGAGTGAGAGACACCTGATTATTCTGTGTGTATAGTTTCAGAGAAAATGTCAGAGTGAGCAGTCCCAAGGACATGCATCTCCACAGAAACATGGAAGTAACAACTAACTAAAACCTACCAGAATCGACATTTTAGAACTCTAGAAAATAGCTAAAGATATACAGCAGTCAAAGGAATCCTCAATAAGAAAAACACAACTTAAAAATGTAGAGCCACGTGTGGTGGCACAAGCTTGTATTCCCAATACTTGGGAGGCAGAGACAGGTTCCCAGCCAGCCTCAGCAGCTTAGTGAGACCCTGTTTCAAAATAAAAAAAAAATAGGGCTGGGGGTGTATCTCAGAGTTAGAATGCCCCTGGGTTCAATCCCCAATGCCACACACACACAAAAAGAAAGTAGGAAAGCCTTGTGCTACTTTTATTTGCCCTTACTCCTTCATTTCTCAGCTCAGAGCTGGTTTTTATGATGGTATCCTATGTTACCTGTATGGGTCCCTGATCCCTGGTTCCAGAAGGGCACAGCAGACCTTATTCACAAAATACTCTGTCTATTGTAACCTACATGAAGGCTACCAGAAGGAATGATGCATGACACTTTTCTATATTATGCCTAACTAGTAACTATGGACAGATAGGCTGTGGGCATTCATCAAAAAGGTTTCAAGACCAAGTAATAATACATAGAACCTCTGGCAAAATGTTATGGCAGAGCCATACAGTAGAATACCAAAGGCTTGAGAGATAAGCTAGAGATAGTATCTTTAGATAATTTTGGCATTTAAAAGTAGCAATTTTAGGCAGCTGTGCACATGCCCAGAACAGAACATGGATCAGGAAAAAACAAAAACAAACAAACAAACAAAATAACCTGAGAAGACCCTATGCTTTCACATATGACTTATTTCTAGGCTCAAAAGAAGCCCAACTAAGCATTGGAGGAGTTGCCAGCACAAAACTCATCTGCAAAGATGGGAGAGGTTGATCTTCCTTCCGTCTGTCTGCCCTTCTTTCCTTCCTTCCCACCTTCCTTCTTTCCATTGACCTCTCTCCCTCCCTTCCTCCCTCTGTCTCTCTTTTAATCTTGCTCTTACTTTCTTTTTAGGTACCTTGTTTTCAGGGAAATCTGTCAAAACACTAGTGAAACACAGATTTAAAGCAAAAAGACTTCAAGGACCACATATGACTTAAAAAAATTATATTGCAAAGGTCATTAAACAATTAGAGCATAGAGAAAATAACAACAATAGTCTTAGGATGAAGAATAATCTGTTTACTGTCATCACATTACAATAAACAGTTTATAAAGTATGCAAAGAAAACAAAAATCATAGTCTATATTCTAAAGAAATAAACAGAAACTATCTCTGAGGAAGCACAGACATTATACTTACTAGACAAATCCTTTAAATAAACTACCTTAATTATGGCCAAAGACCTGAAAAATATCAGTAAAATTATTTATGAATCAAATGAAAAATACCAACACAAAGAAAGGAAACAGGCAGAAATTTTACAACTGAAAAGTGGAAGAGACAAAACGAAGAATTCGTTAAGGGGTTTAACAGTAGTCTTGAGGAGGTAGATCAAAGAGTCAATGAACTTGAATATAGGACAACTGAAATAATCCTGTCTGAGGAGCAGAGTGAAAAGTTATACATAAAAGTGAGTCGAGCCTAGAGGACCTCTGAGACACTACCAAGAAAACAAAATATGCAAATGACAGTTAGAATGGAATTAGAAATAGTTGAAGAAATGTGGCTGATAGAAGACATAAATTTACACACTTAAAAGGCTCAGGTAAAATAAATTCAAAGAGAGCTACACCAAGACACATATAATTAACCTGTCAAAAGACACAGACAGAGAATATTGAAATCAGCAAGGTAGAAATGGTACATTGTGTATAGTAATCTGCAATAAGATTAACAGCTGATTTCTCATGAAAGGTAACGGAGACCAGAAGTAATGGATGACATATTTAAAGTACTAAGAGAACAACAACAAAAACATCAACCAAGAATTCTCTATCTGCCAAAACCTTCCTTCAAAATTAAAAGAAATTTTGATATGTTGCTAAATAAACACAATCTGAGGAAGTTTGTTAACTGTAGAACTGACTGAAAGAAACACAAAGGAGAATCTTTCACATTGTAATGAAAGGACACTGGACAATAAATCAAAACTGCATGCTGAAGCTGGGATCTCCAGTAAGGTAAATGTATAGGAAAATGTGAAATCTAGTAATGTTGAATTTTAGGTTCATAATGCTACTCTAATTTTCTCAATGGTTTAAAAGAAAGGGCACATAAAAATCATTATAATCTTATACTATTCTGCATATAAGTATAATTTGTAACAGTAACATAAAGAAAGGAGAACAGAAGCCGGGTGTGGTGGCGCACGCTTGTAATTCCAATACTTGGAAGACTGAGACTGGAGGATCTGGGTTCACGCCAGCCTCAGCTACTTAGTGAGGCCCTCCACAACTTAGTGAGACCCTGTTCCCAAATAAAGAATAAAAAATAGGGCTGGGGGTGTAGCTCAGAACAAGGAGTTGTATGAGAAGAGTTAATATGCTTTTGAAGTTAAATTGTTATAAAATCAAACAGAACTGGGATAAGTCTAGGATTTTAAATGTAATTCCCATGGTAAAGACAAAAGAGTGTATAAAAATATACAAAGGAAATGAGAGGAAACCAAAGCTGTTTAATACAATACAGAAACTCGAAAGAAGGCAATAATAGAAGAAATGAACAAAAAAAAGTTTGATATACAAAACCTCTGTATGGTTTAGATTATGCAGAAAGATTTAATAGGTATAAACAAAACCCGGGAAGGAGCTAGAGGAGGAGGTGCTAGGTTAAGCTCACTGACGCTAAGCCCTGGGGAGATCTTTCTGCCACTGACATGTGGGACGGTGGCACTGATACATCAGGAGCCACCTGTGCCACAGACGGTTGCTGTCACCATGGCAGCCAGAGCTGTGGTGTAGAAGAGTGGTGCCTGAAGTTGTAGAAATGGTTTCAGAATCCAAACTTTAAGATCGGAAAGGACGTTGTTAAAGTTTATCCATCACACAGGAAAACTACACATTTTTCATTTGTTGGCCATTTTTTAATCACAATTTAAGAATACATATTTTGATAAAAGAAATTCTTCTAAGTCAAAAACTAAGACTCTCCATGATTGATTAGTCTGAATTTGAAACCAACAATCTACAGGAGATAAAGATATTATCCATATTGAAGCACAGTTTTAACAAGAGATGCAAAATTTCTTTCTTTAGTGGGAAGCACATACGAATTTTGGGGGGTTTTGTTTGTTTTAACATGACCATAAACTTTTGAATATATTGAATTCTGTCCCAGGAATTCAGTTCAACCTAGAAACTTGAACAGTATTCTATAATTAGATTTCTAAGCCCTGATTATCTTTGGAACACTGTCTATAGTTTAGATGTATCCTTTATAAATTCCTACTGCTGTTCAGGGAAAAGATTTATGAAAATCTAAATCCAAATGCATTATCTTTATTTCTTATTAATCTGCCTTCCTACACAGAACTCCAAAAAAAAATCCTGATCTGCAAAAATGCATTAGCACTAGAATTTTATCACCATGGTCTGTTCTGTTATATAGTCGAAATGATTCATTTTGATTATTATCAGTTTAACAAGGAACTGGGATAATTTGAACAGCTACATTTTCTTACACAGATAATAAGAACCACAGAAATTCAGTGGTGTCAGGAAAAGTGTCTTAGGCTTCATTAATAAATGCAGTTTTATCAATACTTGTGTTGATGCACTTTAAATGTTTTTTGAAGAAGTAATGTTCTTCTCTATCTTTGGGATGTGTGTGTTTCAACGAAATCATTTCATATTTCAAGGGTGACTATTTGAGGAGCAAGCATATACACTCTAGGAATATCTAATATTTTTGTGCTATTTTTATTTCTATTTAAGGTTTAGAAACCTTGATGAATTAATGCCATCATTAAATTGTATGTCATTACAAGTGGAATCTTTAGTATTAGTGCATTAGCCACTGACCCTTATATTATGCTGAATTCGCATTTTTCAAGAAATACTTTTTTGCCATTTTAAGCTTTCAACCAGGATTGATAAAACTATGTTTAACACACACACACACACACACACACACACACACACAGCTTTCATGGAGTTCTTGTTACTGAAATTTCAGTTGCAATATAGACGTGGTATTTATTTTAAAATAGAGTCCTGTGACATGGCTCAGACAACTATCATCAGAATGCTATGATGCACGATTGAGCTTTCTTACCCAGAACTTTATCTATTAGGACTTCACTTAAAACTCAGAAAAAGTGAGATAAGAGGAGGTAAGGATGGAGAGAAACAGGAAACATAAGGTTTTATGCTAAATCAAAGAATTTTTCAGCAAAATTACATTTGTATGGGAAATGAACATGACAACAACACTTAAGGGAAATGGTAAACAGAGGTAATGTACATGTAAAGCTGCTTATGATGCCTTTCTACAAACCCTTAAGGAAAAACTTATGGAAGATTATATGGAAAAATTTTGTCTTTTTCATCACACTGAAAATTTCTGTTCTTTTTGTTTTTTTCGGTACTGGGGATTGAACCCAGGGGCATTCTACCTCCAAGCTACACCCCCAGCCCTATTTATTTTTTTGAAACAGGGTCTCACTAAATTGCGGAGGGCCTCACTAAATAGCTGAGGCTGGCCACGAACCCGGATCCTCCAGTCTCAGCCTCCCAAGTACTGGGATTACAAGCGTGCACCACCACTCCCAGCCTACTGTGCTTTAAACTGTACAATTTACTCAATCAATTTTCATGTAAGGCAAAATTTTAAGTAATATCTACCATAAAATTTATTCTCTTATGTTAAAAGTAAAAACATTTTGGCATATAAGAATTAAACAAAATAAATCAAAGATAAAATTTCAGATTATTATTATACCAACACTAGTACAGAATCTTAAAATAATAGAAAATAAGTATAGAAATCATTAAATTTGGGCTCTAATTGAATCTTTTTTAATTGGACTCCCCTAAATGTTATATATAAATTTCCTGCCTTATATGGCAGAATTATCCCAAGGAATTATCACAGAGGCCATACAGGACACATATTAGGTTGTTCATCTTTCATTTTGGGAGAAATAAAATTAATTAGCTGTGTGTGGTGGTGCATGGCTGTAATCCCAGTACTTGGGAGGGTGAGACAGGAGAATCACAGGTTCAAGAACAGCCTCAGCAAGTAGCAAGTCTCTCAACAACCTAGAGAGACCCTGTTTCAAAATAACAATTCTATTTTCTTTTTTTTTTTTTGCGGTACCAGGGATTGAACCCAGGGGTGTTCTACCTCTGTGCTACACCCCCGGCCCTATTTTTTATACTTTATTTTGAAACTGAGTCTCACGAAGTTTCGGAGGGCCTCACTAAGTAGAGAAAGAGAGAGAGACAGGGAGAGAGAGAGAGAGAGAGAGAGAGAGAGAGAGAGCTGAGGCTGGCAGCAAACCCGGATCCTCCGATCTCTGCCTCCCAAAGTACTGGGATTACAAGCGTGTGCCACCACGCCCGGCCAACAATTCTATTTTCATAATTAAAAATATATTTGTACCAAACAACACTGTTTGGTGTATGTGGGCATCTGTGATAAATACCATGTGGAAAAACATTAGATTAGATGAGGTTATCTATTGGGGTGAGTCCTCGAATTATTTCTATTAGCTGAATTAATGTTCATGACTCCTAATCCAATTTAAATTTCCTCTTTCCTTGATAATCAGTAAACAGAATGCTCTGTTTCCATTGGCAGCATATTCTCTCTGTTATGGCTCCCAATTTGTGGTTTCCTTGCATAATTAACATTTTTTATTCTATACTAGATACTGTGGAAGATGTATTGTAGAAACTATTTTGCTACCGTCCTCTGAAAGGTATTCACTTTAGTTACAAGAGGCAGTAAACTTTACTAGGTTCATTTTTAAATCTCTCCAAGAGAAGAACAATTGCTGAAATCTCCACTGAAATCTTTCAGTCAATCAGCTAATGTAAAAAAAACAGGCCCCTGGTGAAAAGCTTCATATAGAATGTTCAAGTTATAAGTCACCCACATATTTGGATATAATTTATACACACATATTTGGGGTCACCTTTTCTGTAACTCTGACTTCCATTCTGTCTACAAATCAATAACACTGTGGCTTTTTTTTTTTGAGTTCCAGCTATTCTGAGTCATGAGGACAAAGGAGTTCTGTTGACAAAGAACTGCATAAATGCAAATTTCACTGTATTCAAGTATCTTCTTCTAAGATTTGGCTTATTGTCAGTTCTGCCTGCCCATCCACTCTCTAATGCTTTCAAATATTTTTAAACAGATTATTGACATTTTATAAATTCCATCTATGGAAAGGTTATTTCAGTACAAACTACTGCTATTATAGGCATACATGAGTTACTCAGTAAATAAATTAGTTAATATAGATATGAGCAAACATTTATAGAAAGCCTTAGAAATGATTTTTCCTGCTTAGGGGTATATTTATTATAACTTCTAAAGATTTTCTTATCATGAGAATTTTAATTTTGATAATTTTTAACTCTGTAGAATGTAAATAGGTACAATATGATAAACTTTCAAATAATATGGGTACAATTGGCACTCTAAACTTCTTAACATGGTAAGGTCCTTTTTGAATATGGCTAATCTGTTTATTCCCCATAACCTCAAATTCAGCCTTTTAGCCAGGTGTGGTGGTACATGCCTGAAATCCCAGTACTTGGCAGGCTGAGACAGAACAATCACAGGTTCAAGGCTAGTCTCAGCAACTTAGCAAGACCCCCTCAGCAACTTAGCCAGTCCCTGATTGAAAATAAAAGATAAAAGAGGGCTCTGGTATGGCTTGAAGGTAGAATGCATCTGGGTTCAAAGGCCAGTACCCAAAAAAGGAAAGAAATTTAAAAAAAGCCTTTTGTTTTACAGTCCAGTCACATGCTGAATGGCTCTGTATATTCAACAAAGCTTCCAACTCTGCAGTAGTACCATAATGCCTCTAAATTCCTCTACCTTCTATATATAGGTTTTTATCTACTATTCCCCAGGGAAGGTCAAAGAAATAAATGTAAATATTCTTTACTCTACTCACAAAACTTATGCTGTTTTTCAGGGTTCTCTTTACAGAAGCCTGCCCTAATATTTTAAGACAATGTTACCCCTATTACCCTGTTGTTATCTGTCAAGTTCACAAACATAACATTATTGTAAATATTTTTGTTATCTTCAAAATGGAATAGAAATGTAGCAAATATTTCTGTTCACTAATTATAACCTCAGCAATCTATAAAATGCTCAATAAATATTTATTGAGAGAATGAATAGCTATGTAAATAGGTGGATAAATGAATAAATAAATGGATGCATGAATGAATGAATGACATATCTCTCCAAAAGGAACTCCTCTAGAAAAGAGATTATGTGGAGATTGCAGAGGGAATGGAAATACTTACTAGGACACATAAAGCATCCCTCTAATAATACTGTGTAGGTAGAGACTTCCTCAACTTACTCCTAAATCTTAGCCGGATTTTAAAGACAGTACAGAAAAGGAAATAAACATTTAAGCACTAATTATAAGATACAATGAACTAATTACTTGATTTTATTATCCAAACCCCTTTAAATGGCCTTAATCCAATGAGGTATAATGCCTCAAATGGTCTGTGATGGACTCCAGAAATCTATAATAATGATTAAAAAGGTGATAAGTATCTCACCAAGGTTTCTGAACCATTATTTCATTAATTCTCTCAATATTAAAGAGACTTGAATCTAAGAAACAAAGGATAAGAGAACTTTGAAGAACAAAATTAAGGGATAGGAAATAGATTAACACTTCTGTGAATGAAATAGATGATTTCTTTCAAAGTAAAATCCTTTCACTACACTTAATTTATAATTTGAACTGACTTTTCAAAAGAGTTTAATGAGAGCACAGAAGTAATATTGGAATTGAGTTAATGCAAATAAATATAGGCTCAATGTGCATAGCTCTGAAATCAATTCATTCAATAAAATTAGAGTAAATATATACAATATACTCTAGGCCATTTTATATAAATCTATGTTTCATTCTGTAATGCTTTTAAAATGAAAAAACTGAAATAGATTTCATAATGACCATTTTATATATTTCCTCTGAACTTAGAGACAAGGTAGACGCCAAGGTGTGACAAAAATCAAATTTTCAAACTTTCAAAATGAACATCTTTCATTTTAATTTTTCATTAAAAGTTGAAGCCAAAGCCAAGCATGGAGGTACATGCCTATAATCCCAGTACTTGGAAGGCTGAGACAGGAGATTCACAGGTTCAAGGACAGCCTCAGCAATTCCGTGAGACCTGTGTCAAAACAAACAAAAAAGGACTGGGGGTGTAGCTCAAAGGTAGAATGCCCCTGGGTTCAATCCCCAGTAAAACACACACACACACACACACACACACACACACACACACACACACGCACACACAGTTGGAGCCAAGCCTAGGGTGGTCAGGGTGTATTTCAGAGGTTGAGTGCTTGACTAGCATGTGTGAGGTCCTGGGTTCTACCCCCAACTCTCCACTGCAAAAAAAAAAAAAAAAAGTTGAATCCTAATGTTTTATAGCTACCATTTATCTTAAATTGTTTCTTACTTTTATACTTGTCTAATCCTTAACATTATGATTGAAGGTCCATAAACTGAAATATCCTAAGTATCCTAAGTAATAGATATTGTATAATTTGACAATAGAAAGAAAAATTTTCTTCATTGAACTCATTCCAAAGGATATTAAAGAAAATTTTCATATTTCAGAAAATTACATTAATCTATAGTAATAATTTCTAAGAAGAATGAATGGGTAAATTCATAATATCTTCGTATTGCAGAGTATCTATTGGCATATGGCAGTTGTTACAAATCTAGCTCCTTTAGATAAAATCCATTTATCTTAAAGTCCAGTAGGGCACAAATCAGGGCTGATGCAGCTGGGATCTTTGTTTCTGGTCTCACAATGCTGAAATTGAGGTGTTGGAAGATGGGCTCTTTTCTAGAGCTCTGGGTAGGAATCCCCTTCCAGGCTCATTTAAGTTCTCTGCATACTTGGGTTCTATGGCTTGTGGGAATGGAGTTTCTCCTTCCTTACTTCCTGTCTGTCAGCTCACTAGCTCTCAGCTCCTACATGTCAGTCTAGTGCTTCATGTTGTAATCTCATACTGCCAATTGCTTTTTTTCCTACTAGTCAGAGAAAACTCTTTGCTTTTAAAGGCTCATGAAATTTGATTAGACCCACATCATAATCCAAAATAACATCTTTGTTTCAAAGTAAACTGATCAGTAATCATAATTACACCTGCAAAGTTCCTTTTACTGTGAAATAGAACAGATTCACTGCCATCAAATATCATATTCACAGTCCCTAGTGTCAGGGTGGGAAATCTTGGGAGAAGGTTTTTATAGTTTTATCTACTACACTAATTTAGGTGAAAAAAAATCCCTCAAATTTTAACCCCAGTACTGCGAAAAAAAATTAGAATTATGCTAATAAAAATTTATAAATTCTTCCTTAAAAGCTAAGAAAGACTTTTTTTTGTCTACATTGTCAGTTTAAAATATGCAATTTTCATATCATTCGTCCTAAGGAAATCATTTCAAAGAAATATCCAAATAAATTAATATCTCTTGGGTTTGCAGGTTTTTTTTTTTTTTACCTAAAGATAACAGTAGAAGAGCACTGATGAACAAATTGTTGAGCCAGGAAAGTTAGATCACCATTGCCATAGAAATCAGCAAATGCCTCCTAAACACAGATTGTATTATGTTTCCAAGCATCAGAGAAATCAAGAGGACCCACAACACTGTCAGAGAATCCCACAGAGACTTCCTGTGCAAGATGTTTCCTGACTGATTGCATCCTTGGGAGTGTATTTCATTATGTTCCTAGTATTTCAGTTGTAAACAAATACTTCTGTTGTTATCTTTAATAAGCCTCCAAGAGAAATGAAAGCTATGTCTGGATCACTGTTTGCTTTTGTGTTTGTTGTTTAAGTGGGTCAAGTCTTCCAGCCAGTTTCTGACAATGAAAGAAGGAGCCTCTTCTTTCTTCTTTCTGATATTTACATGTTTCATTTATCTGAAGAAAAAAACCCCATATATATATATGGTTTTTGAGATATATATATATATCTCAAAGCCTCAGAGCTAATAGGGTTGAAATAATGGTGGTGGAAATCTCCTAACTTAAGAATCTTTCTGTGGATGTGAATTGATAAGGTGAGGAGACATATCTAAAAACTGATATGAAATGTGGCATTTAAAACAATAGTAATATAATGAAATGCTGCATTTAAGCCAATAGATAGTAATATATGGTGTCAGTATTCTTAAGATCGGGGAAGTCCTGCCCTTGTTTTTTTTTTTTGTGTGTGTGTGTGTGGTACTGGGGATCGAACCCAATGGTGTTCTACTACTGAGCTCCATCCCCAGCCCTATTTTATTTTTTTTTTCATTTTTATTTTGAAACATGGTAAGGATGATGTTCATATAACATCAACATTACAGTTCGATTGGTTCAAATTTTCAGTCTCGTTCAATTTCATACCGCACAATTTGACTCTGACTTTTCTTCTATCCAGTTAAATTCTCCTTGTTATGGCGAGTGCAGTGCATGTGCAACAGAAAGGCCCTTGGGTGAGCTGTGCTGAGACCACGCCTGCTACGTACAGCAGGACAGCAGGACTCCACTGGTGTTTACCCGAGGCAGCACCACTCAGCCCTTGCTGCTCTGAAGGAGAGTTTTTAGAAACGACAGAGATGTGAGACTGTGTCTTTGATCCAGTTCATCTCGGAAGCAGCACAGAAGGCATCATTACTTCCAAAGGAAACTAGAGTTTCTTCAGGGGCCAGATGGGCAAAGAATGTGAGGCCTTCAGGTACTCAGATTCATCTCTGCTTGACTCATTTCCAGGAGGCAGGGAAAGGACAAAACCTGACTGAATTTCACACAGAGCTTAACACAGTGCAAGGCACATAAAAAACATATAGGTAATGTGAGGTAATGATTGACCGACAACCAGGCTACCATTTTGTTGTTGTGGTCCTGGGGATTCAGCCCAGGGACATTCTACTCCAGAGCTACACCCCCAGTCCTATTTTATTTTTTATTTTGAAACAGAATCTTACTAAGTTGCAGAGGGTCTCACTAAGTTGCTGATGCTGGTCATGAACCTACGATCCTCCTGTCTCAGTCTCCTAAGTACTGAGATTACAGGCATGAGCCACCACAGCTGGCTCCAGGCCACCTTTTCAACTGAAAAAACTAAGGCAAAGTATAATTATTACAGCCTTCATATCCAATAAAATAAAAATCATTAGGGCAGGATCTACTGAAGCATCCTTAAGAATAATCTATTTGTGAGGATTTATTTCATTTATTTATTTATTTTGGGATAATGCTGGGGATTGAACCCAGGGGCATTCTACCTCTGTGCTATACCCCCAGCCCTATTTTTTTTTTAATTTGGAAATAGGGTTTTGCAAAGTTACAAGAACCTTGATAAATTGCTGAGGATGGCCGCAAACCTGCGATCCTCGTGTCTCAGCCTCCCAAGTACTGGTATTACACATGTGTGCCACCACGTCCACTTATTTGTAAAGATTTAAATATATAATTTATTTACTTAATGTTACAGTTTCAAAAATTTCAAAATCATATATCTGACTAGAATAAGAATAAATAAATAATGAATACTCATGTAAAATTTAATTATAGCAAGTTGTGGGACTAGAGAATGTGAACATTTCTTTCCATTGTTATATGTTTATTGTTTTTGTGATTTTATAATGGTTAAAACTCACAAAATTGTCATAAATAGTTGAATTGTCAAAATGTTTCCTTATTTGGAATTTTTCTGGCTTAAGTTTGTTGTCCTGCATAATTTTCTATGTATTTACTGCGAGATAGTCATTTTGTTTATATCTGGCAGAGTTGTCAAAGAAGTCATCCAATAACAGGACAGAAAGCACAGATAGAGCGTTACTTGCTCATCATGCTGGGTCTGCTGTTTCTGAGTTGTTGAAAGCATGTGTGATTTCTGGCCTGCTTGCTATGAGCACTAAAGACCCTGAGGACTTTAAAGGGATTATAACTGGTAGACTGTGGCATTACCTTTTATTAGTTTCCATTTTTTGGATTCCTGTTATCTGTAAATGTATTTAGTAGCTCAAATGTCACATTAGTGCCAGTGGGTAAAAATATTTTAAGGGGACTAACTGACCTCCGGACCACAGTGAAATAGTACCATCTCTAACTTTTTCCTGTAAGTATAGGATATATTTTGGTTTTGACTATCCAGACCAGTTAGCATGTAGGTTCTTTGACTTATAAAATATTTGACTTACAGTAAAATATTTTGATTAATTGAAATAATCTTCAGCTATTGAAAGCTTTCTAGGTTGAAAAACAAAATTTGATATGACAGTGAAAACTGGGATGAATCTGGCTGAAATATGAAAAGCTTTTGGCTTACTGAAAGTGTCCATAATTGGGGTAGAAAAGCATTGGGTGAGACCAACAGTTCAAATCCCAGGTTCTGAAAAGAGCTGCTGAGGAGAAATTAATCCAATTATTAAATTTGTAATTAATTTTTGCTGTTTACCCATTCACATACTTATTCAAAAATATACAGGCAAAGGCAAAGGAGTGGGGGTTTCTGGAATAGAGAATAATAAGGTAGAGAAATTTATGGTTGCAAATATGTTGCTAGAAAAAGAATTCATATCTTTCTATCAAGAGAGTACAGGAAAGAGGTCTGTAAGAACAGAATATGTTGAAACTTGAAGTGTGAGCAAACTCAGTCATAGGAAGAGTAGGGATATCAGCTATTTCAAAGTTAATAGCACGCATGAGGGGAGAATTTAAGGAATAAAAAAACAAAGTTTTGCTTTTAATGAAATGAAAGAAGGTTTGTGTTTCTGGAATTTCAGGAGAAATAAGTGAGCTCAGAATATCATGCAAATATCATGTAGGGCCTTGAAGTCCACTGTAAGAAATTTGGTTATTATTTAAATGCAGTTGAAAGCCATTGATTGTATTTACCTGTGTACTTCCATGTAAAATGAGGAATTTGGTTTCTGAGTGAAGACTGAATTGGATAGAAGGAAAGCAGTAAGCAAGGAGACAAGAGGCGGTTGTGTAGGCCAGAAAAGGAATACTGAGGACACAGAGTTGGGTTGACATGGGGGAGAGAAATTGACAAAAGCAGGTAGATTTGTCATATAATTTGGACGTTTGCTCAACAGAGTTTGCTGATGGATTGAGTATGGAGAGTTGGAGAAAGCAGAAATCAAGAATAGCTGAGCCGGGCATGGTGGCGCACACTTGTAATCCCAGTACTTTGGGAGGCGGAGACCGGAGGATCTGGGTTCGCGGCCAGCCTCAGCTCTCTCTCTTTCTCTCTCTACTTAGTGAGGCCCTCCGCAACTTCGTGAGATCTGGTTTCAAAATAAAGTCTAAAAAAATAGGGCCGGGGGTGTAGCATGGAGGTTGAACACCCCTGGATTCAATCCCCAGTACCGCAAAAAAAAAAAAAAAGAATAGCTGAGATTTCAGCTCAAGCAACTGTATGCATGATGAGGCATTTCCTGAGATTTGGAAAAATGCTGTCAACTTCTACAATAATGAGGTGGACACAGTAAAATTACCTGATCATTATAAATCACAGGGGGTATTCTCATGAGGAAAATATTTTCTTTTGTTTCATTATTTCAATTATCACAAGAAGTCTAATATGCATTACCTGATAAACAAATTTCTTGTTTATTTTCAAGTCTATATGAACTAATATGAAACATGAAAAAGTTCAATAAAAATGTGCAAACCCTGAATATCACAAGAAAAATTCTTACTGCCTCACATCTATTTATCACTTATTCTATTTTTCCACAAATGTGAATAAAACCTTTTGATATTTTTTTATTGTTGGTATAAATTATTGGAACTGCTCAAAAACTTTGATAATATCAAGAATTGCAGAGCTAAAAGTTCTCACAAATAGGTTATATTGACAAAATAAAGAATTAAGAATCATGTTAGTAACTGATGTCAAAATTTAATTCAAAAACTTATTATACAATTCTCTACCCTTGCTAGTGAGCCACTATGATAGCCCAGTGCTATGCTCCTGATCTCCTGCTATCTATACCTTATACAATCTGTTCCTTCCTGCATTGTATCAGGTGTGGTGCCTATGACAACAGAATATACCAGAATTGATGATACACCATTTTTGGAGGCAGGTCATCAAAAATATTTTGGCTTTTTCCTCTCTGTTGGATCAGAAACTCTGAGGGGAACCATTTCATGTGGCAAGTACACATTATAGGGTACTAATGTTTCTGCAGAACAACAGAAGAGGGGAAGGTATCTTACTAACATCCAAGCCAGTGAACCAGGAAGCTGGTCCGCCAGTCTTGGCAAGCCTCCAGAAGTCTAAGGTTTGGCCAATATCTGGAATAAAACCTCATGAGAAAACCTCAGCCCCAATCGACTAAGCTGCTTCCAAATTCTTGGTCTATAAATAATAAATATTTTTGTTCTAAGTCACAGAAAGTTTTGGGGTAATTTATTAGTACATTTTAGGTAATCTGTTTCAGCATTAGAAAATATATGCACTCTTTTTTTCTAATGAACAGAAGAAATGAATCTTCCAAATATGTGAGGGTTTCTATATCTTGGACTAATTTGCCAGAGAATTTTTTTGAGACTTGTTGACATTTATATCATGTTAAATATATCCTTTTGTTTCTTTCTGAGGCTTCCTGTTCATTTGTGACTTTGTTATGTTGTATATTGAGGGGGAGACAAGGGTGCCATGAAGTCATGCTCACTGATGGAAATTCAGCTTTGCAGGAGCACTGATGTGGAGGTTGTCTGGAAAGGATGCATTAGGGCTTTCACTACCCTATCTGCAGTTACAATTTTGAAAATATAAAAGGACAGTGCTCGCTGGACTCAAGAGTCTTGTCATAAATATTTTATTAAGGAAATTGAAGAATAGACAAGAGAGGAAATATGAGGCACTGAGAAAAAAGTGTAGGGTAGTGTTATTTATGGACCATACATTTGTGTCCTCTGAAATTCATAGGTTGAAACCCTTACCTCCTTTGCAAGTGAGTCATTGGGGAGGTAATTAGGTCTTGAGCATTGACCCCTCACTATGGGTTTAGTGCCCTTATAAGCAAAGATATAAGAGACCTCATTTTCTTCTCTCTTCTCCACCATGTGAGGACTCAGAAAGAATACAGAAATCTGCAATCTAGAAAAGGACTCTGAGCAGAACCTGATCATGCTGGTACCCTGACTAGGATTACAATCTTAGTCTGGAACCCCAGGGATTACAATCCTAGTCTCCAGAGTTGTTAGAAATATATTTTGGTTATTTATGCCATCCATTTTATGGCATATTTGTTATAGTAGCTTGAAATAAGGATTGACAGCATTTGGAAATATTGCTCTGCTAACATGAGGTGTGTAAAATAATCTTTTGGGAAAAAGAGGTGGTGAACAATTTTGGAAATATGTGGTGTAATCTCATTGAAGAAAGCACAGTGAACATTTGCTGAAACTTATTTACCTTATATTTACCTGTTGTTTTAGATTGCTGGGGCTGCCATAATGAAGCACCACATCCTGCATGACTTAAACAACGAGTTTACTTTTCACAGTTCTGATCACTGGTAGTCCAAGATCAAGGAGTTGGCAGGTTGGGTTTCTCCTGACATTTCTCTCCTTGGTTTGCTGTTGGCTGTCTTCTTGCTGTGTCCTCAAACGATCATTTTTCTATGCTTGATTCTCCCTGATTGGACAGTCTCTCTCTCTCTCTCTCTTTCTCTCTCTTTCTCTCTCTCTCTCTCTCTCTCTCTCTCTCTCTCTCTCTCTCGGGATATAAAGCCATTTTCAGGAACTCATAAACAACTTGTTGATACATACCAGCATATAGCTCAGACAATTTCAGATATTTGTAAACAACATGTTCAGACATGCCAGCATATAGCTTCAGAAACTTGTCTGGACAGGTCAGCATAGGGCTCAGACCAGCACATCTGTGCTGCAGTTGATAATGGGCCCTTGGATCACAAAATGCCTTCTCACCTCTGATGGACTTACATCATCAATACATTTGGACTACTGACAGGAATCTAGTAGGGTTCCATAAGCCTGGATGAGCTTGCCAAAGACAGTGGGCAACACCCAGAAAGTCCTATAAAGACACCGGCCTTCCTGTGAGCAGTGTACTGAGCTTTGCTTCAGCCGCAACAGTTTGCCCATGTGCATGACTCTGATCCAGTGGCTAGTTCTGGTCCTGCTCTTCTCACTGACAGAGAATCAGTGAGATTCCAAACAGCGCTATACCCAGGGATAACTCCTGAATCTCCTCTTCTATTCCTGGACTTGTTTGTTATTCCCTACTCCCTGTTTGTTTATTTGTTGAGTATTATTACTAAGTATTTGAAGCACTCTAAGCATATAGAACTTGTGTGTTGTTTAGCACATTGGTTTGGCTTAAATTGCTAGATTTTCTAGTGTGAAGTATTGTTTGATGCTCATTCATTGCTAATTGGCTTTGGCAAAGCAGCCACCTAGCATCTGAATTTAGCTTAACTTTAGACAATTTCCTGATAAGTTCCTGTGTGCTTTAACCTTCAGGTGTTGAATAAACCTTGCGATATTGTGGAAAGACACAAATTGTGTGTGACGTGACTTATTGGTCTTAGGACCTTGCAGCCCTATTGCTCATAATACTCTCCTTTTCTTATAAGGAATCCAAGATTAGATGCTATTCATATGACTTTATTTTACCTTAGTTGCCCCATCTTCAAAATATAGTCACATTCTGAGGTAAGAGAAGTCAGACTTTCAACATAAGGATTTCAGAGGGAAACAATTCAATCCATAACATCCACTTTTCCCAAAATGACTTGACTGTGATAACTTTTACTTAAAAAAGGGGGACCATTGATGTCTTAGGAATTTATCATGTTAGTTCCCAAGGTACCTGGTTCTAGGGAAACAAAAGTAGTTCTTACAACAAAATATTCTCTACTAAGCTGGTCACTGAAAAAATCAGTGTCTACTTTAACTATTTGCCATGTTTAACATAAGAAGGTATGTCTGTCCATCATAATCAATAGTGTAGCCGCTGTTTCAGTGAGGGCACATGTGGCCCAGAAAACAAATCATTCTGTTCATTTCATATAGATAGATTTTAACCCTGATTTTTTTCAAATGTGTTAAGAGGACTGCAAAGGTAAAATGAGGCGTCATCGGAGAAGCAAAAAGAAAGAAGAGGTAATATTGAGAAACTGCCACCATTCCTGCTTTGGAGCCTACAAACCTGCCTTCAGTTTATCTTTGGAAACATTGCTACATTTGAGTTTGGATCAACCCCAAAAAAGTGCAGCAATGCCCAGGACTGGAGGTAGGGAGAAGGGTGCTACCTCTGTGCAGGCTTCAGGAAACCTTAATTATTTACCCTTGTCACCACATGGCAACTTCCAGCAACCCATACTTAGACATGAGACGCAAATCTCTTTCTTTTTTCTGCCTTGTGATTTCCTTTCACTGTTTCCTACTGGCAGTGCCAGAGGAAACCTTCTAGCAAACAACCTGGGCCATGTAGTTTGAGATAGCACAGCAGTTTGACAGGCCATAAACAAACAGCTAGTACAACAGTGGAAGGGTCTGTGGCCAATTGTCCTGTACAATTAAACAGAGAAAATACAGTGCAATTGGTGTGAGCAAAATAAAAGTGTGGCTGATTCAATGACTGATTTCTATATCAAAAGATAAAGCAACCATTGTGAAATTAAATTTGTTCTTAGATATTTGTGCAAAAACAATTCTTTTCATATATTTTCTGTAAAAGTCAAATGTGAAGTACAGAATGTGTTATAGAAGCACTTGATGGTATCGGTATATAAACAATGCAAAAAATTAAAATGCTATTTTTGTTCTGAAATTAACACATTGTAATACTAACCTAGACTTTGTTAAATAGATAGTGCACTTTACTGACTTCCATTATTTTTCATTTGCTGTGCAATTAAGTTCTCTTTTCTAGGTAGATTCACCTAAATTGGCCTTTTCTTATTGCCAGTTTTATTCAGACCACAGGGAAGTTCTGCAATGCCTATCAACATGCTAAAAAAAAACATATTTGGTATAAGAATATAATAGCTGCCAAAATTACTGCTTTCATATTAGCTGGGGAAATTTGGAATGTTTAGTTATGGTAATTTTATAAGGCTAAAACATAAACTAAATGACTTGTGTGTTACTTTTCTAACCAACAATTCTGATATATGCACCACGGGCTTAGTTTTAATATTAGTACGTTTGTAGCTCATGAGTTCCTACAGTCCTGTACTTCTATGATTTAGAATAAGGTTAGCCTAGAGTATATTTTTGAAGCAATAAAATAATGTTTTATTGAAGGTCTGTTCTTATCTTGTGTGATTCACTGATATTCACATAATTTCTTTTCTATTCTTTTTTTTTCTCCTATATTGCTAAGGGAGGCAGGCAGATGGTTAAATAAATGCTTCAAGCATGTTAAAATTAAACCTGACATTTCTGATTACCTTGGCGGATACTGCCATTGATTTACCATTATGTAATTTTAGATGAAATACTTTTAAATGTTTTATTTTCTATATAAAATTTTGTTTTAAAAATAAAACTTATATGAAAAATATACTGTATAAAAATATACTGACAGAACTGATAGCTATGTATAAGCTTCTTAATTTAAAGACCATCTAATTTAAAATCATGAAACTATTTTATGAGTTATAATTCAGTGTTAAGATAAATTAAGATGTTCATAAACTTAGTAATGTTATCGAGTTTGTGAAATTATTAGTGACAATTCACATGAAGCCAGATTTCTGAGCCATGACCTTTTTAATGCCCAAATAGAAGAATGGTCTCTTAGGGTTTCATTCCTGAAACTATGACTAAGCCATGTTTGGTTGTGCCAAGTGACTCATTAATCATGGAAGGAATATTTAGGATGCATGTGGTGATCCATCTGGGCAAATGACCTAGAGAAGAAAGAAATTTGTTCATCTTTACCGAGTCTACTTGGGAAGTAGGGTGTTTTATTTTGCCCTCACAGATTCTTTGTCTTCCTGGGATGAAACAATACCCTCATGTTTAGACTAATTGGAAGAATACCATGGCCATTCTGAAACTTTGCTGAGACAGATAAATAACCAGACATAGAACCATACCCTAAGATATTCTTTATGTGTAAGAAGATAATCTATTTTAGTTCAGCCTGGAATAAGGAAGAGAGCTTCATTTATTCAGTCCAACACTTAAAAGGAAAATCCCTATGTTGACTGACTAGTGAGGGCCTTTTTAATCCTATAAAGATAATAGGAATTTTGAGACAAGATGGTAGCATTAAAATATTTTTAACTCTATGATCTGCTTCAAATATATTACAAAGAGGCAAAATTAGAAAAAATAAAATACATGTTTATGTATAAAGATGAACATTTTCTTTTAATATATTAAAAGGAAATTCAAGCCACTAAGTTGGCAATAAAGACTCAGGTCTTATAAGGGCTGGTATAAGATACAGGCTTCAGTGACTAGTATTATGTCTAAGTGAATCCTGATATCAAATATGTACCATCAATATCATAGAAATGACTGTGTTCCATGAAATGGCTATACTTCTGAATCATAAATAGGAGAGAAATGTGTCTCCACTCATTCACCTAGGATTCAGCAGAAAATTTATCATTGCTATGTTAGTTAGCTGTTATAAATATATAAGATAATCAGCTTATTTTTAAAAGGTTTATTTTGGCTCACAATTTTGGAGGTTTCAGTTCTTATTTGGTTGGTCCTGTTTCTTTGGGCCTTTGGTGATGCTGCATATCATAGTGACAGTACATGGCAAAACCTTTTATCTCTTGGCTAGGACATGAAAATGATAGAGGAAGAGAAGAAATCAGGCTCCCACAGTCCCTGTCAAGGGCATACCCCAATAAACTAAGCCCCCCATTAGGCCCTTCTTCTTCAGGGCTCCACCACCTCCCAAGGGACCAAGCCTTTCACACATGGACCTTTGGGGGTCCAAAGGTCTAAACCAGAGCAGTTGCATGTATCTAGAAAAATAACCAAATGTACACATCAAAGATTAGTCACAGAGCCACCAGCCTGTGAGCTGAATTTGTCGAAGCAGGCTTATTTGTAACTGATAAAAACAATTCAACAGAGAACAGAAAACTCTTCATACAAGTTTGCATCTCAAACAAAACTACAAAATTAATTAAGAAATACTGTGCCATGCAATGTAAACCCAAGATTAAAAAACTAGAAATAACACATTTGAGAAAATGCAGAGTATAATATCTGAAAAATAGGTTAAATTGTTATTAAAATTCTCAAATTATAAGTGGAAATAATATCTATTAAAGGTTTTTAATTAAAAAGCATTTAAGTATTTTAGCTGGGCTTGATGGCACATGCCTGTATTCCCAGTACTTGGGAGGCTGAGATAGGAGGGTCATAGGTCACCGCCAGCCTCAGCTACTTAGTGAGGCCCTCTGCAACTTAGTGAGACTCTGTTTTAAAAAAAATAAAAAAACATAAAATAGGGCTGGGGATATAGCTAGAGGTAGAACGCCTCTGGATTCAATTCCCAGAATCATAAAATTTTTTTAAAAAAGAATTTAAGTTTTTTAAAAAGTATTGGAATGATGAAAATGCAGTACCTGGAATAATAGACAAAGTTACTGTCTTAGCAAAGTGAAAAGAGGATACTGATTTGATAGAAATTTTTGAATCTGTCTACATGCAAAGTAGAGAAAATGAAGATAAGGAAAATATAGGGAAGAAATTACAGACAGGGGAAATAGTCAAATATCTCCACCCAATGATTTGAAAGGAAATCTTTGCCAAAGAAAATTAAGTAGAAGAAATGAGTTAAAAAGGAGTGTCACTGAAAATTTTTCTAGAACTTAGCATGACTCTCAAAAGCAGGATGGTGATACTATAGGTATTAAATCTTAAGGTATTCGCCTATAAAAGCAGATAGAATAAGTAGGCATGATGAAACTCACCTACAACCTCTGCAGCAAAACTAAATTATTTGATATTATAATGTCACAAAAATGGAGTGTGTAATGCCAAACTACCTTACATCAGCAAGGCAATAGTTCAGCAGGTGTGAAGGAAGAAATGGAGAGAAGTCAGAAGGACTTCTGATCTTGAAAACCAGTGGCCCTGAGACGGGTTGAAATGATTTCCTTCAAAACGACATACTGAAGCCCTCACTAACCTCAGTACTTCAAAATGTGGTCTTATTTGGAAATAGGGTCTTTACAGAAGTATTCAAGTTAAAATGAGGACATTAGGCAAACTATAATCCAGTATGACCAGTGTCCTTTAAAAAAGGAGACATTCAGCTAGGCATGGTGGTGCACACCTATAATCCTAGTACTTGGAAGGCTGAGACAGAAGGATCACAGGCTTGTGGCCAGCCTTAGCGACTTAGCAAGGACCTCCACATCTTAGACCCTGTTTCAAAATAAAAAAAATAAAATAAAATAGGGCTGAGGATACAGCTCAGAGGCAGAATGCCCCTGGGTTCATTCTCAATCCCCACTGCCATAAATAAATAAATAATAAATAAATAAATAAATAAGAGACATTCATAGGCACACACACACACACACACACATACACACATACACACACACACGGAGACTGCCATATGTATATGAAGGTAGAGATCAGGTAATTCATTTACATGCCAAGGATCATCAAAGACTGCCAGCAAAGCACGGAAGCCCAGAGAGAAGTGTGGAACAGATGCTCCCTCTTGGCCTCAGAAGGAGCCAATCCCAGCCACACCTTAACCTCAGACTTGTAACTTCCAGAACTGAGACAATGACTTCCTATTGTTTTTGGCACCCAGTTTGTAATATTTTGTTATAGCAATAAATTAACAACATCAAAAAAAAATGTCATGTTGCCAAAATTGAGGACTTCCCTCCTAAGCAAGAAATGCTCCTGTGGTCAGTTTGAGAATAGCTTCGGAGCCGGGCGTGGTGGCGCACGCTTGTAATCCCAGTACTTTGGGAGGCGGAGACCGGAGGATCTGAGTTCGCGGCCAGCCTCAGCTCGCTCGCTCTCTCTCTCTCTCTCCCTGTATCTGTCTGTCTGTCTCTCTCTCTCTCTCTACCTAGTGAGGCCCTCTGCAACTTCGTGAGACCCAGTTTCAAAATAAAGTATAAAAAATTAGGGCCGGGGGTGTAGCGCGGAGGTAGAACGCCCCTGGGTTCAATCCCCGGTACCACAAAATAAATAAATAATAAATAAATAAATAAATAAATAAATAAATAAAATAAGAGAATAGCTTTGGGAAAGGAGGAAGCTTTGCAGACTGTAGTTTGTCGGCAAGTACAAAGGGATCTCTAAAATGTCACCTGAAGCGGTGCTCTCTGTCTCTATGGAAAAGCTTCACCCTAAGAGAAAGACTGGCCAGGGGGACCAGTCTCTTAATGTTTTCAGCTTTATATTTCCATCCCTGAAATTCTGACTTAAGTTCTGATGGCTTGTGTGTCCTATAATGGCAGCTCTGCCTGGTAAAGTCCAGATTTATGGCCTTTTAACCTGTACTGGGAGTTGGCAACCCCCCTCCCCCCAGACAAAAGCCAGATGCAGGACTTGGGGACAATTCTGGTCCTGCCCTCTCAGTAACATTGACCTTTCTAGTTCTGGCTGCTTGAACAGCCTTCAGATGCCTATAAACAGATTTGTCTTTAAATTGTCATCTTTTCAAATTATTCATTACAGAGGTATTTGTTTAATCCAAATTATTCTAGCATACTTAAAAGTAGAAATTACTGTTACCTCCTGCTAAAACCAATATGATATATTCCAAAATGATTTCTAGAGAGTGTTTCTGTCAATCTCTCTCTCTCTTTCTAATTTCATGTAGGTATGTATTTTCACAGTTTTATAAGAAGCATTCTGTATGAAGTATGACCTATACATTTTCATATAGATCTCTGCAAAACTAATCAATTCAATGGAGTCTATAAAATATGAATACTGTGTTTGGTACTTCATCCAAAATAGGCTTCATGTCAATTACATGACTTAAACACATTGGTTGTTTTCTCTTTTTCAGATAAATGTACTTAATTCATAGTCCCTTATCCTTCTGAAGAACTTGCTACTTCTCAATTCCCAGTACCACACACACACACACATACACACACACACACACACACACACATACACA